>JAVQKC010088435.1:0-25226 GCA_036025475.1 Philypnodon macrostomus
CCCCCCGCCCCCCGCGGCGCCCCGCGGCGCGCCGGCGCCGCCCGGCGCCCCGGGCCAGCGGGGCCCGGGGGGAGAAGGGGAGGCGCCCGCTCTCTCAGACTTGGCGCTGGAGTCCAAACACACATCTGGTACATGTTGTGTGGACTTTTACTTTTTTTCTTAAAAGTGCAGATGGTCTTGAATTGCTTTAAAAAGTCTCCACAAAAATAATAATAAAACACAGTTCCGTGGGGAATTGTGACTTTGCCTTATGGGACTTTATGGGGCTGCTGGTTTAGAGTCTGTAATGTTTCAACACAGGTATGGCTGCCCTCATCTCATGCAACAATGGTTTTTGATAAGGTGATATCATGAGCATTATATGATATATTTTATAACTATGCTGCATATTGCAATAATAATATGATATCCTGTCTTTAATATACAAATAAATCAACTTTCTTTTCATCAATCTTTTTTCTGGGTTTGCCAGAGCAAATCATCTGCCACTTTAGGGTACTGTGGTTAACATATTGATTGTTATTCTGGCACAACCTTCTCCATTTATTGGGGTTTGGGACTGGGACCCTAAATTACACCTCTCACACCTACATCCCTTTTATTTAAGCAGCTCCACCATGTTGTGTCCATACTTCCATGTGTTAGCCCACATCACATATGCCTGTTCTGGCAGTGCCCAGTCTGTGTTGACTCACCAAGCTGCACCTCGCCAGCTATTCATACCTTCCTCCAAGTCTCATTTTATTTCTCCAGAAAATTACTTACTGAGCCAGCAACCCAGATGGGGAATTAAGGACTGAACTGAAAACTATATATAGCCTTCTACTGACTCCCACTGGTGAGAATTACTTCAAATATTTACTTAATGTGCATTATGTACTGTGAATAGGCTGCAAATTCATAACTGCCTGGATCATGAGTTTATCATTTGTTAGCAAACACTAAAGCATGAAATGGAGCAACCTGCTCCCAGTTGCTTCTCAGAGGAGGAGAGGGACACAAAAATAACTGTTTGGATGCACCATTGTATGTAACCATCTTTCCATCACTGGTTTCTTGCTGAAATGACAAAGGTGTTTAATAAACTCTTATCTACCAGAGCAGTTAAAACTGGCGTAGTCGTGGTTGTGTGTAGTCAAACATACAAACCTGTCAAATTTCCATAAGCCGTTTGTACACTACAGTCTCATTTGAACACATTTCTAAGCTGAGCTGGCCCTGTGTGCCTGTCCAGCTCTTATCTGTCTCTAAACAGCAGCCTCTTGTTACAGAGCAGACAGACTGAGCACTGAGACCACTGCTGCAGTGAGGCCGTAATGATGAGAGGGATGCAGACGGTAGGTTTGTACTGGGGCCCCTGGAGGGCCATTGAGGACCAGTGGAGGCTAAAGATGGGCTCAAGCCCCAGATTCAGGTCCTGGTCTGGAACACAATCTGCCTGCCATCTGCAGCTCCACAGCTCTGTTTGATATTCAAACAAACACCTGTCAAAAGTCCATGTCTCATCTTGCACAGCTCTTGGAAATTGGCAAAAATCTGAACTTGTGCCTCACCAAAACTAAGGGGAAGAGGGGCAAATGTGGCTTTTTATTCCAACCATCTGCGCACGAGTTAAATATAGATTTTTATGGAAGGCTCAGAGGACTATTTCTACTTTCCACTGAAATGTCAAAGAATAATACAGCATTGAAGGTGTTGCATTCACTGAGGTGTTTGGACAATAAATTATTTCAAATTCTATTTATTTTTTTGTCTTATGAGCTGGCAGTGCTGACTGGACTGTGCGTGTGCAGCATCTGTAAAGATGTTGGTAGATGAGGAAATGTCCACAATGTGTCCACGTCTCTGCTCTACTCCTGTTGTGTCCCGCTTGGTCTCAGTAGAAGCAGTTTGGCAGCTCTCCAGACTCCACATCTGCCTGACTGCTGTTCCTCTCTCTCTGCTCACAACAGCCCCCAAAAGTACTGGTCCAGTCGTCAGGGTCCGTCTCAAGGCCTGCACATGTGTTTGAGCGGGCAGCTATGATGGACTGGTGCAGAGATCTCCTGTGTGAGTGACTAATGATGCACACACATCTCGGAGGGCATTGAGGAATAGATTTATCCAGTGTCATTTATCACAGGCCTGTCATTGCCAATACAAAGTCTGATGGAAAGCACTCTCTGAACTTTAAGTGGAACTGACACCAGGCAACAGAAAAATAAAATACAGCATTAGACATTTATTTTCATTGAAGTTGAATTGAATTAAAATATGCATCCATTTGTGTCTCTCTGCTTAAGTAACAGACATTCACACCTTTTTGGGGCCACTTGTTTTCCCCGCTTTATTTATTGTATTCTATTTGGACAAACTATGAAGCCTGCTTAACTCACCTCTGCTCATTGTTTCTCTTCAATAGCCTTTATGAGTCTTTCGCTTTCAGGGTGTTTTAGAAAGTCCACTTCTATCTCATCTCCCGCCAACCGACGATGAGGATAACCTTGAAGAAGTTGCTTACGGGTTTAAATATATCATAAAAGCCAATAGCATATAAAAACCACATCTTTTATTCATAGAAAAATGGCCTATTCAAGTCAGTTGTCAGTGAGCTGAAAAATGTAATGCCTCTGACAGGCAGGTACAGTACGTTCCCATCATTCAAGCTGACACCACACTTACTTCTAGTGAACATTTGTAAGTTTTCCACAAGGAATAATGAAGCAGAAAGACCAAGTCCATTTGGGGAAAAACAAACCAGTGAGTTGTGCGTAAAGATGTTCTGACTAGAGGGGGGTAGAGAGAGAGTACTTTATTATTGGGGTGGTATGCTGCAGACACTGCCTTGCCCACGCTGAGCTGAAGTAGTAGTCTGTCAGGATGCCCATGTCTTGATTGAGACCATCTTCCAACACCTTCCATGTTGGGCGTTGAAAGATGATGGCGAAATTGTCCATTTAGCCTTATTTGGAAGATGTTGTATCCAGCAGGTCGTGAATATAGAGATATAGAGGTTAAACAACATTAGTGAGAAGACGGAGCATTGCGGGAAACTCTTCTTCAGCTTTCGGAGCCTGCTGGTCTGACATCGCTGGTCTGTATGATGAAGCTACGGTTTGTTAGTATCTCCATAGTGAACGGTCCAGGATTGTCTTCAACAGTTTCAGATGTAGTCCACGGTCCACACGGTGTCATAGGTGGCTGTCAGGTCCATGAAAGCTGTCTTCAATGTCTTGAGTGAGTATGGTTACCTGAATCACAGTTGACCTTCCTCTGTGGAAGCCAGCTTGTTCCGGTAGAAGTTGTGGGTCCACCACTGGCTCAATGTGGCTGTGAATCAGCCTCTCCCTGATATTATAAGGGACACAGAGCACAGAGATGGGCCTGTAGGACTTGATGGAAGAACAATCATAGCCAGCAAGATGTTCTATCACTTTGGTGTATGACAAACTTTGGGTGGATAACATCTTGACCTGGTGACATGCCGGGCTTCAGTTTGTTGATTGCAGCACTTAATTTGGCTGCTGTGAAGTCTACTTGGTTGGCATCGGAGCTGGCTGCCCTGGAGAGAGACGATACCTCACACAAGGTCACTCGTGTGAAGATTTTGTCTGCATCTGAGAGGATGACATTTCTCAGGAGCTGGGAAGCAATGGCATCTGATGTCACTGGATACCTGTGGGGTGTTGTTTTTCTCCCTGAGAGCAGGTTGGTGGTCTGCCACGCCTTCCGGCTAGAGTGGGTGAACTCGATAGATTCCACTACTTCAGTCCACCTGGTCCTTCAGGTGTCGTCCAGCTTCTGCAGTAAGGTTGTTGCTGTTGCATCCATTTCTTCCATGGAGCTCGCCAACACCAACAGGCGGCCACACTCCTCATCTCGGCCCAGGGTGTAGTTCTTGTTGTAGCCACGTGGGATGTTATGCTTTACTGCCCTCAGGAGGACTTTACAGTACACAAGAAAGTCAGTTCTATGGTTAATGTCTATAGTATGAAAATATGACTAGTGGGAGTGAATGTGTTACAAGCCAAAATGCTAATCTTGACGTTTTTGGTAGGTAGCTACTTCCAAAAGCACACATCATTCGTTTGGCCTTCAAATTTGTCTTTTAAATCTTAAATAACAAAAGACCAAAACACCAACAGAAAGAACTGAAATGTGTGTCTTCCCCGGACTGAAAATGCACACTTTTAGGAGGGAATAATGACACTGAAAGATTAATTTTGTTCTGGGCACAACAGACCAATGAGTTTTATATAAAGACGCTATGACTAGTAGGGGGTAGAGAGACAGGCCGTGGAGAGAGGAGGGGGGGGGAGAAAGGTATAAAGGAACAAGGAACTGACAATTAGGGACAAATAATCAGTGAATGTTTAGCCAAGCGCATCCCCTCACGCCTGTGCCAGCGCTTGCACTATGCTTGAACCTGCGCTGAATGCCAACGGCAGATAATTATAAACCCGCGGGGCCAGGCCTCTTCAGAGCAGAGAGGGAGGTATGGAGCCTCAGCCAAGCCTGAACTCCTGACCTTCTTCACACACCAATCGTCTGTTGTGGACCCAGGGAGGTGCAAGATGGGTCAATGCGAGCCGTGAGGCAAAGCACAGAGTGGGGAGCAAGGGTAAAGGGGGGAGGGACACATAGCAGGGGGGTGTGGGGGAGGGTCTTCGAATGTCACTCTGTTGTTGCCATTTTTTCGTTGAGCACTTCCGACCAATCAGAAGGCAGTGAAAGGAATCACTTGACGAATCAGGGTGAATACCTCAGCCAGAGCCTTTTGTTATGACCGTTTGCTTGTTATCGCTACTGGCTTTATCGGCATTCATTAGGTGGGGAAATGAAGGCCGCTCAGTGCTATTATGTACAAAGAGGGCCTATTGTCTGGGCCTGTTCATCTTTTTAAAGTTTCCCTAACTTAGCATTACACTGCCATACATAATCGGTGCTTCATTATTCTTATACAGCTTCTTAGGGTTCTCAAGTTTGGGTCACACTTTCACCACTGCTTCAAAAAGATAGAGGGAAAATGATAATTTCAGAACCTTCTATCTAAGACAATTATACTTTATTTTCAATCTATTTTAAAAGCAGAAAACAACAATTACCAATAACACAATTAACTCAACTTAGGAGCAACTAAAAATTAAGGCAAATCAAAACACAGCAAACCAATTAGCAATAAACTCAAATGAACACTAAACTCCCAATGAAATTTAATGAAGGTGCTATTAGCAATGTGCAAACAAATGGCCTACAGTTGGGGCCGTGCGCTCATGTGGGCTAAGGTTCATTTATATGGTCTGGGACTGGCACATAGTGTGACCTCCCATATTGGGAGTGGGTGTGTCTTATAAAGTTCAAGTAAATTCTGGTTTGGACCATGTTTAGACTTGGTTTACCCCTTTTCATATAGACCTGATTTCAACTGTTAAGTCATTGTGAAACAACTGGAGAACTGTTAGTGTACTGACCGACTTCATCAAATATAGTTCCAATATTGCAGTAACTGTATCACATTTCCATATTGCAAACAAAAACTGAATTTCTCTGTGAGCTAAGAATCAATCAGCCATGTCTGTACCTGTTCTCTGTACTCTGACTTACAAAACAGACAGGTACAGAAATTACTGGCAGTGACGACTATGGGTAGGAGAAACCGTGCAAATGCTCTCATCTCATGCCTCTGAAGTCTGTCTGGAGACCACCTCGGCTCATCTGGCCCTCCTGCTCCCATCATGAAGATCTTTCTCTCTCTCTCGCTTTGCACTTTGCCAATTTCCCATGATTGAATGTAATTGGGACCAGATAACCTCCTCCTTTGCCTCTCCTCGGTCGCTCTTTGATCACTTCTGACCTGGCTCCGGCAGAACTCTGACACGCTGGCAGCCATTCCTTGAGTGGTTTGTGATTGCTCGCAGACAGACAGCAAAGATATATTGAGCCTCGCCAAAGTCTCCAAGAAGATCCAGTGCTGAACAATCGAAATGGTACAATTTCATTTTCTGGGGTATAGTTGAGAAACAGGGTGCCAGAGACATAGATCAGTGGTTGTCAAATTCTGGGGCAGGGCCCGCTGGTGTACATAAAGTCTTTATAGTGGTCAGCCATCTGCAGTGATTTCGTTTAATGAAGAGCCAGTTTCATCCATGCCCTAGTCCTGGATTAACCACATTTTGGAACTGGTTTAATCCTAGTTTAAGCCCTGATTTAGTCTCCATTTTAACCTGGTTTGGACTTACTTTAGATCTGGTAGTATTGGATTGAAACAGTAATGTATCAAGCCCATTTTAATCCATTAAAAGTGTACTGGAAAAGCTTGTACTTGTTTTGAGCAGTACTGCTAGACACTACAGTGCAAGTTATTTGTGTATAGTCTTGTTTATGCTTGCATTTCATGAGTGATTGTCTGGACGGGAATAAAACAAGATGTGCTCCAAAGATTCCCAAATTCGATTCAGGAGATTTGTAAATCCTGTGCAAATTGCTGTTGCCCGTTCCTTTTGGAGCCGCCATAGCTCTCTTTGAACGTCGTCTTCTGAGGCAATCATTCCCAGATGGAGAATATTACATGTAATCGCTTCCATTTGCCGGCTCCTTTACTCTCACTGCGAGGGGTGACACGCTGTCTCTACCCGACATCCCCTCACAATGGACAATTACCCAGCGCTCATCAATCACGCACTGCTAAGGTCTCTGACAAGGCAAATCTGGGACAAATCATCGCTTTTTGATAAAGTACAAAGCTCCACTGAGCGTTTTTTTTTTCTTCATTAGAGGTGGATCTTTATCTGTATTCAGGTCAGGGAGATATAGATCAATGTTTGTAAACTTGAAGGATTATTGTGATTTTTAGGCGATAATCCTTCCCTGCTAACGTCATTAGTCAATATCTTTGCCTGGTATAAAGTGAATTATTGAATTGTTTTAATAAATGCCATGAAAGTTGTGCGGATAAATCATTGTTTTGACCATAACATAAATAATCTGTATTACTGCTTCTATATACTCAGAAGGTGATGTGGTTTCGAATCCGGCTCACAACAAAAAAAAAATCAATAAATAAAATAATAAATAAATAAATAAATAAACAACCTTGTGAGTACATAAGCTCCAGCCTGTCCCAAGCCCAGATAAAAAAAGAGGCATCAAAAAAGCACTTTTGGCTTCTCTGTGTGTGTGTAGGAGTTTGTTAAATGCAGATTAGCCATCCATACAGTTTCACGCTGCTCATTTTGTACTCCCTTTGTTTATTTTGTAAGTTAAGCATCAATGTGATTTAAGGCTCAAAAACAAAGTCAGCATGTCAAACTTTATCTTAGTTTTCAATGTGAAGAACAGTAGCTAATGTTTAATAGATACTACTACTACTTTTTTGTTTTTGCTGTAGTTTTCTGTAGTAGTCTAGTCTGTGATTTAAAAGTACAAGTTGGGAGCGTTGCTATAGTTACAGGAGAGAAGCTGAGTTCAGCATCTGTCAATAACTCTATTCCTTCCTGTGCATGTATACTTGGACAAGGTCAGTAGTCCAATTAAATAGCTCAAGCTGTAATTGCAGCTTCACTAAGCTGTACACAATGTACTGACCTATTATTGGAGAACACTCAAGGGCTGTGTGCATTTAGAAAACACTCTTTGTTTGCACAAGCATGTGTACATTTATTCAATTGTTCAGCAACTCCACGTGAATTAAAATAGACAACACTGCCCTAACCCAGGACACGCTCCTGCACCCTCTCAGACGCCGGTGGAATGTAAACTCTTTGGGTTTTTTTTTTTTTTTTTTCAACTTTAGAAATTACTACTTTTACAAGACCTTACTCAAAGGTCTAATAAAGCATGGCCGCAATAACCTTTGTCGCCCTGGGGCAGACTGACAGAGATGTGGCAGCCACAACACACTAAAAGCCACACCAAACACCACTAACACATTAATGCACTAGAGTCACAAACACTGTTGGCATGAATCTGGAGGTGGGTGAAGTGTCTTGCCCGAGTACACAATGTCTGAACTGGTTGGAGTGGAGATTTAACTGCCACCAACTCTATTAAGTACACAGTGCTCTCTCCTTTTTTATGTTTTTATTGATAGGAGCGGGGAGGGACATTCGGCAAACTGTGAGCCAGATTTGAGCTCACAATGCCGGGGCGAGCACTCTTCATATGGGCCGCACACTGTACCGGCTGTGCTAAACCCAACTTGCTCTTTCTCTTGAGCCACTTTTATATTGAACAGTTCTTTAAGTTCTTTATATGAACAAACTTTATTCAATATTTTACTCCATACTTTAAATGCTTCTTTTAGCTCTGCCCTGTTAGACCATTTTAATGACTATTTCCTCTCCCCCATGCCCAGTGTCTAACCTCACCTCTCCATCCTCCCTCACCTCCTACCGTCCCCCCTCTCTCTCCCCCGTCTCTGTGTCTATCGTTTATTTTCCAAGCAAGTATTCCATGGCTGACCTGCACTTCACCCCTACCTCTGCACCATCCCATCTGCAGATCGAGGGTGCATCCAATGTCGAGCACAGAGACCCCGGACCAGACTTTGATCCTGTTGGGATTTTGGCCCCTGCGCCCTCCCTTCTCTTCTGAAATAAAGAGGTCATACGGGCTGAACACGTGCATATATAGACCCTTTCAAAGTTTGTAAACTGAAAGTTCTGAATTCTGGAATGGAAGCAAATGGAGGCAAGACCATATTACATTTTCAATGGAGAAATTAGAATTATCCACAAAATATTGCAGATTTTGATAAATGACAACCTCTCTGCTACCTGTAGGTGATGTCAGAGCCTGGTTAGAAAACATTTGTGAATGTATCACACATTGTATAATAATTGAATGTACACAATATACAGTTAGCATTTGGCTGGTGGCAAAACTCTTGATTTTCAGGTTTCACTGGACTCTTGTGTGACAGAAATGTGTGTTCTCAGAATTATTCTATATTCTATAATTATTCTACATATTCAAATACATGGTTATACATTGATAACCTTACTGTGGGGGAAGTGAATGGAAGATGGACTCTACTATACTGTAGTTTTTTGGTATCTTCAATAACTGCACACTATTTAGCAGTAATAAAGCATTATTAAATGTGTATGCAATTTTAATGAGAGGCAGTTTATAGATTCTTAATTAACACATTAATAACTTTATAATGCAATGATGTTTATAAATGTTGAAGTAATGCTTTGTAAATGATAAATTAACTGGTTCCTATAATGCTTATCCAGTGGTGGATAGAGTAGCCAATCATTTTACTCAAGTAAGAGTACCGTTACTTCAAAATAATGTTGCTCAACTAAAAGTAAAAAGTACTCATTCACATAATTACTAAGAGTTACTAAGAGTAAAAAAGTACTGGTGAAAAAACTTCTCAAGGACTGAGTGTAATCTCAGATCATTTGTTTAATTGTGTGGTAATCGGGCAAAAAATTTAAAGATAATAAACTAAACATAAACTAAAAATGTAAATAATATTATAAACAATTAAGGCACAAGGAACAAAATTTCCACATCGTCACATTTTTCCCATAAAGCTGTTCTTACATGACACACAGAGGTGGTAAAAGTACTCTTACTCATAGATTTTACTCAAGTAAGAGTACAGTTACTTCAACACATTATTACTCAAGTAAAAGTAAAAAGTATTGTGCAGTAAAGCTACTCTATGGAAAACATTTTTTTTTAAAGTTACTCAAGTAAATGGCTCTAGCTGCACTTTTCAGCTCTGCATCAGCCACACACTCTCTCCCTCTTTTCTCACGACCCCCACTTGACACAGACACATCAGTGACCCTCAGATGTGTCACCGGGCGATGGGAGAAATTACAGTTCATGTGAATCAGATGTTACAGAGGGGACCGTGTGCTGCTTCAAATCTGGCAGCTCCTCTCCAGCACAAGCACCTGTTTCCATATAAATCTTCCCATAAAGTGATATACTGTATAGCTCCATCATATCCCTGGAAAAACTGAAATCTGATTCTGCAATCACTCCCACGGAGATCTTTTGCTCTACTCACTGCAAAAAAGGAATATCTTGGTTAGTGAAAGTGACTTGAATTCTGAATATTAATCTTAAAAAAATACTAGTTTTTTTACAATTCATACAATGACTCAATGTCTCAATAAATAAACTTTTGGAACCTGACTTAAATTGAGAATATTAATGGTGACTTACTTATTAGGAATAGATTATTTGACTGGTGGTTTACTTATTTCCTGCAATATTATCAGTGGAAATGTGGAATAAGAATATAGCTCTTGAAATAGAATTAAATATATTATTCCACTTGCTTGAAATGAGACAAAAAAATAATAAAATTAGCCAGAAATGTGTGAAACAAGTCATATAATCTCGAAACTGTCAAAACAACTGAACTCATCTAGCTTTGTCTTTTTTGCAGTGTGTGGTTTAAATTCGAGGTTGAGGATTTAGTGCTGGAGTCACATGCTTGTGCAACCACCTTCATCCCATTGAGGCCACAGAGGATTTTGACCCCGGGTCTGCAGGGTCGAGAGTCTGAGGCCCAGCCCGCGTTCACTGGTGCAGCCATGAACCGTGTCAAGTCATGTCAGCTCTCTGGACGCCGGCTCCTCTTACTTACTACAGTGTAAATAAAGACAGTCTGGCTTGGTTCCACAGTCTACGGTGTTGGTTTGAGGTTAAGGGATGACATCCTGGACCGATGTCTAATGTATCTCAACCTAACTTTTGATGTGTGGCAGGGAGAAAATTTGTTAGCTCTAAATTTTCTTTCCAAATTTCTCTATATTCAGTCACACAAGTGGCTTGCTCAAGGACGCAATGGCAGAATGATCTGATTAGAATAAGTATCAAACCGTCAGCATGCCTAATATTAGTACCTGCAGAAACAGCTACCACTAGCATACCAAAATAAGAGCAGATGAAGTGAAGAGGAGGTGAGCAATGCAAAGAATGTAGCACAGAGACCCATCAATCAATTTGCTATGGCAGTCAAATAAAATGAACACATGAAAAACTCATGGAAATATTCAAAGGCAACAGTAGAGATCAAGACATTTAGAGATATACTGGGCTAACTTTGCAATCTTTACAGTGCCAATAATGGCTTTTCCTGACCTAATCCTATTGTACCATCGCTCAATAGCCATGAGCCTTGAGTAAGTAAAGAAAGAGGATATAGTGTAGTCCCGGGAGGTCATAAATTGTGGAGGTCGAGCCAGTTTGTCCCGGGACTTTAGTGGCGGCAGAAGCTCTCTTAAAGAGTCCTCTACTCCGAGTTTAACCCTCTCACCTCTCCTCATTGGCTGCTCTTTTATTCAGTGCCTTGATTTATTGGAGTTCACGAGGGAGAAAAACAAGCATAGCACCACCATCCTCCGCGCCCGGTGATAAATGACCCGGCCTGCTATCTTCATCTCGAGTGGGACCTCTTCCACTTCCACTAGTGAGAAGAAGCACTCTGTGTGTTCACTCTGTGTGTAAACCAGGGTCAAGGGTGCTGTATTTTTGCATACAATGAAAGAGAGAAGGCAAACAGAGATAGTGATCGGCCATTAGCGGGAACAAAGTCTCAAATATGATATGCAAATAGTGATACATATCTTTGGCTAAAGCTATCACCATGCTAATTTATCCATCCATCACTATGTCCCAACAGGTTCACCCAAAGCCACAGCCACACTCACTGCACCCCAAATGAAATTCTTTGGAAAGTCATTTTATATCACCCTTTGACTGTGCATTGAACTGTAAAACCACCCCATTGGAAACAAAATAAAGAGGTTAGGAGAGAGAGCGCGGGAGAGAGGGTGAGGTGCGGGGAGGGGGAGGGAGTAAGGAAGAGAGAATTATAATTCTTTGCAGGCCTTTGGTATTAACCCAAACACCAGAGCTGTCAGCAGTTCAGCCAGGGAGGTGCGAGGGGCAAACATTCAGTGTTAATTGGCACTTTGTAAGCTCCGAGCCGTCCTTTTGTGAGGGGAAGTGGAGGAGAGAGTGGAGGGGGAGTGGTCAGCGGTGTGTAGGGGGGTGAGGGGGCGAGCGACAGAGACAGAGGGGGGAGAGAAAGGGAGAGAGAGAGACGTCTCTTGTTCTTGTAGGTTTGTTGGGCCTTGTTGAGGGTGTTTACGGTTCACTTCTTATCCTTTGTTAATTGGGCTTTCTCTCTCCCCCACCCCCGATGACAAAATAGAAGAATTCATGTAACCCCCAGCCTGCCACCCATGAGCCCCGTGACTCTGCCCACCACCCTCGGACTGATCTCCACTGGTTCACAAACCCTGCACACCACGCCCCACCTCAGAAGTATTCCAGTATCGTTAGTGCGTTTTGGACTATGCCATTGTTAAGGCATTGTGGTACTGTCTGGTCTAACAACCATTTGACATTTTTTGCAATTATTTCTTTGGATGTACTGCCATGAAAGACCGATATTTCTTGTTCAAATACATATTAAGTCTACTCAGTCCGGAAATGTGGCTAATGGAACGGTCAAATATACCCCTGAACATTTTTAATCTGTGAGACACACAAGACAAAGCCATACCAGAGGTTGAAATCTACAACCAACATAAAAAGGAAATCAATCATTACCCTCTTCAATCAAAATGTCAAGGTCTGTTCATAAATAATTGTTAAGAAAATTCTAGAAAAAAGTCATTTTGGCCAAAAATAAATAAAAAATAAAATCCCAAATTCCCTTTTCCTCATCGTAATGGTTTCTTTCAACAGTTTAGATCTTGATCTCCACGATTTTGGACTTGTACTATAATGATCTGAGTCAGTATTTCTTGGGTACAGCGCCTCAATGCTTCCATTACTGCTCAAATGTTCTTTTAACGGTTTATGTTTTCAACCCAGGTGACTGCATAACCATGTCCAAACTTTTCCCCTAACTCAAGGTGAAGTCCCTGTGTTATCGGCAACACAGACACATCCCTGCACCGGACCATTATGAGCCGGATGTAAAAACAGTGAATCATCTTCTTCTACTGGTGTGTTTGGACTTCTCTGTGATAATTGAAGCGCTTGTGGTCGTTTTGGCATGAGATTGGCGCACACGTCTTCAACCTTTCCAACCTCTGGTGCCCCCGTCCCTCTCCCAATGCTGGCTGTAAATAATAATAGTGGTGCTAGTGAAAGAACACAGGTGTTGAGCATTGTGCACCGCTCAGTGGACTTGGGGGTTGGGGTTTTAAGGTCACAGGGCCACCTCACACCCACACTTTTGATTCACACTGATGCTCCCCTTCAAAGGTTTTCATTGGGTCCCCAGCATTCATTCTCTTCCTTTGTCATCGTAGTGCAATGTTTTGTGAAAACTTTGTAAAAAGGTCATGCTCAAACTTTCCGGAAGATTAACATTCTTTGAGCATTATTCAGGCCAGACTAAAAAATATGAAATATATTGGAGAAAATGCTGTAGTATGTAATCAAATCACCTCAATAGATCACCATGTCTTTTCTTCAAGTTTTTCTATCTGGTGATGTGAGCTTGTTGGTTTCGTTGTTACTGTTTTAAATATGCCTGTCTGTTTAGAGCAGTGGTTCTCTAACTCTTCACACCAAGTACCGCCTCAGAAAATAACTGGCTTTTCCATGCACCACTTTGTTGTTTACAAAGGACTATATATAAAATTGAATTGCAGTTCCGAAGTTAGATAAAATGTATCAGGAACTTGCCATGGCCGACCCACAGTCTGTAGTAAAGAATATTGTGGGATTACGTGACTGACTATTTATATATTATATATTGATTATTTGGACTTGTTTGGGTCATTGCGAAGGCCACTAACTTCAAGAGGACACAAAAAGCGCTGGGTGTGACAGTCTGATTGGCTGTGCAACGCAGTGAGAGACCCAAGATCCTTGAGCTTTCTTTACTTATGCTCAGTAAATCCTATTGACTCAACCTGGCGACTTCTTCATTCCAGCACAATAAACGAAAGTACCGTAAAACTACACCAAATAAGAACGTTTTACAGAAGTATACAGGTTTAAACCAGGACTGAAGAAAATCAAAATGAGCTCTTATAACCAGGTCTACACACAGACGTCACCAGAGAGAACCAATGGTTCTATTTTTTTCACAAGAGCCACATTGGCCAAGCAAAATCTCAAGAAGAGCCACAAAGGACCCAGTGTTGGTCTTTCAGGTTCCCCATGAGGATTTCTAAATGTGGTGAGGCTCTAAATATTTGTAAACTATACAGTTTAAGGAAAAATAAATCAGTTTCACCATTGAAAAAGAAAAAACTGTGAAAGGCTTCAAATCCTTGTGACCCCATTTTGGGCCCTGGCCCACCATTTGTGAAACACTTTGCTAAACCAACTTACACCTGCCTTTAACAGTGACCAGTATCAGACACATAAGAACAGGTAACAACACTCGTTTTATGAATACCCTTACTCATAGACCTGGAGTTTCAGTAACTTCAACACTACACAGGTCTATGCAGAAATCAACAGCCTCGTGTGACAAATACAGCCGCTTTCCTCACAAATTAAGAATTATTGTGTACATCCCTCTGGTGGGACACACTGTAGAGTTGGTTTAGATGAGTTTCTGCTCAAGTTCAGCGCAGACATTCCCCTTCTGACCAGCGTGTAAAGATGCGCGAGAGACGGAGATGAAGGGAAATGCGGAAAGGAAAAACCATGATTAAATAATGCAGGTGGAGCGGGACGACGTGACACACAGAGGACGACAGCAGCCGAATGCATGCTGCGTTCAGGTGTAAAGCACCGGGGGAAGAGAAGCTCAGAGAAGGGTGCGTACTGGCCAACTGAAAGAAAGAACACAACACAAGTGCTGTATACTGTATTCAAAATACATCAATTCACCAAATAAAAAGCTTACAAATCATTTATTTGTTAAGCTCTGTTTAATAAACTTAGTTCATGACGTGTGTAAATTGATTGCAGTTCTCCTACTCTGGAGCTGGAGGGAGCAGTACACACAAGCTGAAGGCTGAACACGACTCCAAGGCCTTTCATTTCAGTAACGCAGAGGAGCAGGAGAATGGACCTGCATGGAGATTTGTGGAGCTGTGTCCTTTGTGCTCAAACAACCAGGACCAGCTACACTCATAAATTGGTAATGGTGGTGAAGTGATTTCCATAGATAGGTGACTTTTTATGGTCTGAAACATGACAAATCTGCTGCATCAGCCATCTCTGTGAGCAGATATAAAATCAGAGGCCATATGCCATGTTCAAATGGACAGTCATCTTATTTTACATGTCATTTGACTTTACGACTGTAGCTCATAGACAGATTGTCTTCTTATCTGTTGACTTAGGGCTAAGGCATGGTTGTGCATTACAAATATTACAATGAAAACAGCGATGTCTGTGTTAGGTAATGGTGAGATGGCTGTTGAAGCAGATGGATGGTTTTACTTTTAGACAGTGTGTGCTTCAAGCTTTGAACAAGAATCTGAAAGATGCCTGGGAAGTAAAGCGCTGCTCAATAGTGTGTACATGGTTGTTTGGGTGTGTGCTGCTGTGCCTATAAGCTGCGTGCTCCATGGTGAAGATGGAGATACTAGAGAAGAGTCAGAGGATTTATGATCTAGCATTAGAAGCACTAATCTGTTGCAGGTGTTTCTGGACGCTCTCCCGAGCCTTGCCTGCGCTCCGCCCCAGGAGGCCCCTCCATATTTGTGTGTGCTTGATGGAGAAAGACACAGAAGGGAAAGAGATTTCTCCCTGCAGCATGAGCAGCGAGATCAACTGATCTCTACAAGTCTCTCAAACCATCAAGTGTGTCAAGATAAAGATGAATAGAACATGACTTCTCCTCAGCACTTTTCATAATCAGAACACTGCAGCACAGAGCAGAAACACTATAAAAAAAGATTGTGTTGTAACATCTCCATTCTTTGTGTCAATGACAACTCAATCCTAAAGTACAGTAGAGGTACTTTATCAGCAGGGGTGGGCCACACTACAGAGAGACCACCAGCATGAACTGTGCCAAGAGCTTCACAGGGAGGCCTTTGGAGAAGATGAACAAAGAAACAAGGAACCCACTGAGAAAGTGCTGCTCTGTAGGAAGTCTGCCACACATCATCTACTACAGCTGGCTCAGGAACTGGAGAAGGAAACAAACCTAAAGATGAATAGAGGAATCCAGGGGTGACAAACAGTCAAGAGGAGAGAGTGATTCATTTGGGGACAAAACTACTGATTTAAAGCAGAACAACACAGCTAGTTCTTTAGAAAATCACAACGCTCTTATTAATAAACAATATGGTGGTCTGTGATTGTTCACGTCTTTACTGGTTACTGGTGAGAGAAAAAGAGCAGTTTGTGACGAGGTTGTGTTAATTTACTTCTTTGACACTACTGCCCCCGTGTGGTCATGTAAATGTTCTCCCTCATAGTAATATATATTTAATCCCTAATAATGTAGGTCATGATGTCAACTCAACAGTGAATGTGTCTGTTTAACCAGTGAAATGTATAAATAGAAACAGATAAATAAAATGAGGTAAGGCATGGTGACTGTGGTTAAGCGTAAATATTCAGAGGGTATGTTATCACAGAAGCATAATGCATTCAACTGATTTAATAAGTTTCTGTTTTTATGAGAAAAGAAATTCTGTTTTTAGGAGTAAAAGGTCACCTGATATGCTGCAAACACCAAACATAAGCAGATATATGCCACAGTATCGTGTCTGAGGCATATATATATATATATATACACTCATTAAGCTATTATTCTTTTTATAACAGTTGTGATTTGCTCTGTACTGAACTGATGAAGTGTCATGGATGTATGTCTTACTAAAGCTAGCACAGTAATAAGCTGTTACTCTTTATCAATGGTATCCTTATTGTTTGGCTTGGTGCGTAACTTTACTCATAAAAACAGAAATTAGTTTTCTCATAAAACAGAGTGTTTTCCCATAGAAACAGAATTAATTTTTTTAACTTTTTTTGTTTGAATCAGTTGAATGCACTACACCGTATGTTATACACACTGAAAAGCCATCAACATTACAGACAAAACAGCTGACAGTGCTAACTCTACCCAGTGTATAGACACATAATCACAGTTAAAGAATACCACTTCATCAAACACATTTCACTCTGGTATGTAGTTGTAGGCGTTCCGGATAATGTAGTTTGTTGCAGCAGGGATCCAGTCTTTAGTAAGAGTCAAAACAAAAGTGAACCAGGGATAGTAAAGTTCAGACTGTCGAGTGGCTCCTGTAATGATGATGTTCAGAGCGGCGTCGGATGCAGGGGCAGCTGGAGCATTAATGACTCCACTAGAATTAAAAAAAACAGCACAGCAAACCATCATTTTTTGCCACACAAAGTGATACATATAAAAAACCATCAGCAGTACACACTAACCTGACTTTCTCCATGGCACTATCAGTATCAATGAGACCCAGTGTACAAATAGACACTGACACATTGCTGTTCTTCATTGCCAGTTCATGTTCAAGAGAGCCAAAGAAACCATTCAAGGCAAATTTCGTCGCAGCATATGGGACCACAAACGGACCAGGCATTTTTCCTGTGGAGGATCAACAACAGTTACACACTTGTATGGAAGTCATTTGCTGTATCATAAGACCAAAGTTCTTCAAATGTGAATTTCACAAGTGTTAAACCATGTCCCACTGTTGCTGTTATGTAAATTGTGGACATTTCACAATGAGGTTACACAGTGTCAAGTACTTTGGTCGTCTAATAATAGCAAGTCAGTGTCATTCACAGATAGCACAGATAGTGTGTATTTTTTATTGCTATTAATTAGTCTTTACATGCTGCCAGAACACTCGGATACTTACCTAAAAGTGATGAAACAATCACTAGTGACCCTTTACTTTGCTCTAGTGACGGCAGGGCTTTCCAGGCCATCTGAACATAGCTGAAGAAATTGACCTTTGGAAAGTCCACATAAATCAAGCTCAGTTTATTTTGTTTTCTTATCAAATTCTTGGCTTATCAAAAAATTGTACTACCTTCATCAGCCACCTGGTGTGATCTATGTCCCCCTTCCATGTGGTGTAGGGGGTTGGGCCTATGTGGTTAAGAGTCAAGTAATCCAGGCCTCCCAGCTTTTCCAGTGCAAAATCTACCACTTTGCCTGGATCTGACTCATTAGCCATGTCTCCTGCTATGTAGTATGCTTTCATGGCTCCCAAACGTAAGCACTTCTCTACTACCTAAAACCAATAGAAGTAAGGAAAGGCAAAGGAAATGTTAGAAAAAATAATAATTTCGTGTTTTAATAGTCAAATGTCTTAATATTATATAAGGAGCCAAATGGCATGCTTCTGTCAGACTGCCCTAGGGCAGCTGTGGCTACACAAACAGTTTCCCACCAGTGAATGAATAATGTAATTGTAAAGCGTCTTTGAGTGTCTTAAAAAGTGCTATATAAATACGATGCATTATTATGATTAGACATTTGCACTGACCTGCTGTAACACTTTCTCCCTTCTTGCTGTTATCACTATTTGTGCTCCAAAACGGGCATAGTGATAAGCTATTTGTTCTCCAATACCTGTACTGGCCCCTGTAACCACAACCCTGGCACCCCGAAGAGACTCTGAAACACATATGCATAATGTTTAACATATCATTGTTTTAATTTGGTACTCTGCATGTTTATTGTTCAAACACAAAAGGACACAAACAGACCATCAACTCCATTTATACCACACCTGCCATAAAAGGTATTGCATGAAAGCTTTTGCAAGGTGTTTTAAGGGTAAAGAGCATTCAGATATTCCCTAAGTATGATTCATTTTGTATAGTCTAATAGAATGGAATGTACCAATAGCACAACCGTGTTCTATTGAGTCAAACTGAATAATTCATTATAAGCTAAAACTGAACCATTCTATGTAAACACTCTAAAAATATGATGTTTGACTGGTTTGCAAATCATTTTCTCCTGCAGCTATTACTGCCAACTGAGTGTAACGTCATCGCGTTTTACCAAGAAAACCATAACATTTGTACAGCAGAGTATTACACGATAAATGCATATCACGATAAAACGTGATAATGCTATCTTGTAAGTTCATGATAAATTAGTATAATGTAAAACGTTATAATTTCGTATCTTGTTATTACAACGTGATACTTATCCTTTTAAAACATGATAATATTTTATATTAAATCATGATCTTATCTTGTTAAACTGGATACGTTCACACTCTGTAGGAAATAATTACGCTGCCACCATTTTCAACTGTTTTTAAGAAAATATGTAGGCTAGATTTACTATTAAGTATCGTGCATTCTGCAGATAAATCATTATAGGCAAACATATATGTATTTTTATTAATGTAGTTTAACTTACCGGGGTTAAAACTTGGTGTACTCCACTTGGCAGCTATGAAAGCAACGCCTAAACTGGCTAGAATAACCTTTGTTAACGTTTTCATTATACCTTAATGTTATACCTAAGTATTTTACTATGAATACTGAAACCATAAAATACTGAAAGTTTCCTTGAATTGCAAATGTCATGCACTCGAACTTATGTCCAGGAATAATGAGCCCCCACTTTCTTCCTGAGGTTTTAAAGGTGTGACGTTTAACGAGTTTAGGACTTCATTTCCTGGATGCTTGAATTATTTTTTATTCAAACAAATGATTAAACTATTATCGCTTTAATTTAAAAGGGTCGTCAAATAATGTTTTTTCTTTCAACTTAAACGTAAATATCACTGAGCTACCACATTCATTTAAAATAGTTCCACGCACGAATCTGCTGCTCCCAAAAAACATCGGTTTTATTTTGAAAGAGCAACCTTAGTGACAAAGTACTGAGGGCAGGATCGTCCTTCAACATTGGCTCACATTTACCCTTATGATATCGCCTGTATAATCGGACACATTTCATCTAAAAGGGACTACACGTTATAGTGGGCCATGGCGGCAAGGATTTTGCCCGTATTAAAGTCAGTGTATTTTATTTAACCGGTAAACCCATAGCCTCCATACATGCTAACGTAGCTAAGCTAGTTAGCAAGGAACGGTAGCTGTCACTTCTCAGCCGTATATTAGTTTATTTAATTTTAGGAAAATACACTTACATGTCTGCAATGTTTGTTCAAGTGTGTATTTGACTAATGGTCGTTTGTTCTTTTTTCAGACTTGCAACAAAGGTGACTATAGCAGGAGGAGCTCTATATGTGGTTTATGACTCGGGGCTGTTGGGGACCTGTGATCAGGGCTCGGAGGCTCTGGAGAAAGCCAAGGCTGTAGTACCACCTGCAGCAGAGGAATGGATGAAGTACTTTGGCGTGGAGGTACAGTATGCAAAATACAAATAGTAGGATCCGCAAAACAAACATCTGTGCCCTTCCTTATACATGGTCTGAGTCTTGAGTTGTATCAGATGTGTGCGAGCAGGGAGAGAGGTTATGTACAATATGAATAAGGGGATTTTCCTCTAACAGTAGTGATCTCTGTCACATGACACTTTGTATTCTATGACCACAGATATTTATGTCTCCCCAGGCTCAACTCCCCACTGTGCCAAAGATTGAATTTGCTCCCCTTGAGGCGTGGAACTCGGGTATGTTGACCATCTTGACTGTATAATTTCACAAGTTGTTTACTGTGGTTTGTGTCAAAGCTCTGTGTAAAAGAAATGCTGCACACATGACATGTTGTATTATCATTTAATTATTTCTGTTCTACGTTCCTACAGGAGTAAGGTGGACAATTTCAAGTCTCTCCGAAGGTCCAACTAAAGCATCTGAATACACTCATCAGAGCTTGCAATACCTAAAGGACCTCACTAAATAAACTACCACCGATATTATGGCATTTATTTATCTGACTTTTGCACTTGATTCCTTAGGATAATAATCCAATTGCAGAGATTGTCAATTCATAAATTAAGTTCATTCAGAATTTCAGCTGTGCTCGGTAATTATTATTTTTTTGGAAGGAACAATATTTCTCTGTATCTCTACCATTTTATTTGATGATTTCTGTCTTGTCCTTTAACATGTTTTGAATGCTTGTACATATAGTTCACCAGTAAAAAAAATACACAACCCTAGAGGTCACTATTGTCAAACTTCATTTAAATATCTTGGGACTGTATAAACCACCAAACCAAGTGTGCAAAAGTCTTTAATTTTTCTGACACATTCACCTATTGATGTTCTGACAACACCATACAGAAGGGAATAAAAAAAAAACACGACTTGTCTTGGAATTTGGTATGAATGAACAGTTGACATACTGCACTGACACTGCAAACACAGTCACACAAAAACTATGAAGAAAAAGGCACTCTTCATAGATGATGCATGCAAATCTACCTACTGAATAATTAAAAAAATATACACCTAAATGCATCAACAAAACCCATCTTGTCACTAGACATACATCAAACATATTTATAGTCTTGTTTTAAGATGGTAAATTTGGGGGTAAACCACATTAAGTTTTTAAGCTTTTTACTTATCATTTGTAAGAGCTAGTATTGTTATTTGCAGTCATTATTAATCAAATAACAAAAAGCTACATGGTACAGCATATTACAAACTGTGCAGCCTAACCTGTAGTGCTACAGATTTCAGCTTTCATGCATCTTGTTTCAAGCTGAATATTCATTCATAAAAAGATATATTTTAAGGGAGCTGGCAAACAACAAAAAATAATTGCTACTACAATTGCAATTGTATAATAATTGATGTAGCAGGTTATATGTTACAGCACACAACTAAATACGGCAGTAATAGTTTAAAACTTTACTTAGGTTGTTAGTTGTATGCTGTAAAGCCCCATAGTTAACAAAGAATTGACAGCAGATAATGACAGATAATATGAAGGAGCAGTCTGAGAACAATTTATACACTTTCAAAACAGGCCTCAAGGCACAATTTGTTTGGGTCAAAAGCAATCAGCTAACAGTTTCTCGTGAGAGCACTGCTTACCATGACACTGTACATTGGATATTCAGAAATATCTCGTGAGAGCACTGCGTACCATGAAGCTGTACTTTGGATATTCAGAAATATCTCGTGAGAGCACTGAGTACCATGACACTGTACTTTGGATATTCAGAAATAAAGAGTTTGGGAAGAAACCTCTCTAAAATGACAGGTACTACGACGACTAAAATTAGTCATTGCAAATTACAACTAATAGTGCTTTGTACAATTAAAGTGACTCTAAATGATACGCAGCAGCTTAATTAACATTAGATCAATAAATATTCTACAGCTATTTGCAGCTGTTGGGCAGTGTTATAACAAACTGTCCAAATAGCAATAATAAACTAAAGCAGCAACCATAAAGGAAAGTGGATCTTCCACTTCAAAAAGGGTGAGTGTAGTAGCTGAACATTACTACTGTGCATTAAAACTGAATATTGCACTTTCATCTGAACGGCAAAGCATTTTAACCTTTAACCCTGTAATGACTTTAAATAAAATAAGCAGATTAAATAAGGCTGATGATTATCTGTCTGGTGTGTCTAAGCAGTCTTAACTAAGTCATAGACATGAATATGAAAGTCATCATCATATTTGATGTAGTAAACAGAGGGTTTGGCTGGGACCTGGTAGATTACCAGACCTGTTCTCTTCAAACCCTTGTCAGTAACATACTCCACTTGTTTTCCCACCAGGCTCTCCGTCTCCTCTCCTGGCTTTCTGTCAGGGGGCAACAGGTGTTTGTTTTCTAAAAAAAAAAAATAATAATACACGTAAAAAGCGAATATATATTATACAATCTTACAGCACATCCTTTTAACAATCTGATTTTACAATCATGCTTTTGAATAGCTTCTAAGAATCACATCAAAAAAATCTTTCAAAGAAATGAATTTGCTAACACTACACTGAATATGTCTTTGTTATACACTAATTACCAGTACCTGCTTCAGGCAATATCCTAAGATCTCCATCGGCGTAGTCATCCCACAGCTGATACATGTAAAGAACAGGGTCCTTTTCATATGTTATGTAATACCAGTTGGTCATAACTGGAGCTCTGGAGAGGACCATTCCTCTCCATTCATTCTTCTCCCCATCCTCTTTCTCAAATAGATGCTCCACAGCTTTTCCTACAAGCTCTTCTGCCCCTGGAGGAATCTTGATCTTATTATTTACTGTGGGCACAGGAGTATCACAGGATTTGTGTGATTTACCTAATGTGTACAAAATATTAACATGAGCTAAATGAATAAAAAATGCCAAGAAAGGAAACCTACCAACTTTTTCTGTTAAGACTTGTAGGTTGGATACTCTTTCATCTTTGAACAGCTCGATTCCATAGACACAGTCAAAGCCATCATACTTAACCATGTAAAGAGAAGGGTTTACACTTAGTCTGTCTAGAACTGTTCCCTTCCATTTGCTTTGATTTCCTTTCTCACGCCAGTTGTGTTGAATACGCACTCCCAGAATGCTGTTAGGATCTGGGGTTATACAGTCACTCAGTTCTCCACTACTCCGCTTTCTGGGGGAAAAAAAACATACACACACATTTCAATGGTCTTTTGTGACTTTTATATTTTTGTGATTTTACATACAAGACACAAGAGTTCCACATACCTGCCCCTTTTCTTGGACATGCCTCCAGAAATCCAAAGGCTATTGAGAAGAAGGTAATATAGACTTTACAACAGTCATTGAAAAAGGACAAGCTGTGATTACAGCTGTGATAAAACAGATCAAATGTTATCTTTGTTAGCCTATTTTTAGCCACACAAGGTCATTGCTGATGGTGAATAAAAGCAGGCTACAGCGTTAGGGTATAACAGAACTCTTGCCTGCTGCAACGTTAGCAACTTGCATTGAGATGGAAAAACTGTGTTGAATATATTCTACAGTAGATATATTATCTGGCTAACAATAAACATAAAGTGATAAATCAGAACATGCCGTACACTAGTCCACCTGTCAATGAGTAAAGTCTACAGCTTCACCTGACAGTGAATGAGCAGCACTCATTTGACCTAGCTGTGCCTCTTCAATGCAGACTGAGGCAGGCGGCTAGGTAGCGCACATACGTAATTCGCTGTAGCTAAATCTAGCTACAAAGTGCCAGCGACTACTGACAACAGACAGCGGAGCCCACTGTTCTAAGGCGATTATCATTACCTTTAGGCAGATTTCATAGCAGTACTGGTCGTCACCCTGAATGATGTATAAAAGAAACCACCTGGCGCCTGCCTGTGAAAATCTCGCGAAGACTGGAGAAAAATTGAGTTTTGAAGAAAAAACTCGGGTTCCCAGTAAGCCATTCGTCACGACTACACACAAGAAGACACGATCTTTCGCAATGAACTATGGGAAATGTTGTCCAAATCTTTTGCCCCTGAACATACCCGTGGAGATTGAAGAATAAAACATGCAGGCCAGGCATACACGTACACATTTTCGCCAATGGCTCGACATAAAGGCCTATTCCATCATAGTAACCGGTAGGCATTGTTTGGTGAAAGAGACTTTTATTTGATCCGTGTCTTCACTGAAATAACATTCACATGGGGCCTATACAAATATACAAACTTTACCACGAGTAAGGAAAATGGCCCTTGCTTTATCTACTGATACGCTAGTCTTTCTTTTTAATAAAACATAGACTGGTGGCAAAATCTCAGATTTTCAACTGATTTGGGACGAAACGTTATAATAGCAGCTGTCATCCATGTTTTTATGTTAATATAGGATGTGTTACACATTCGGTGACACTTGATTTAAGCCTTTCTTTACTTTTTATTGAATAATAAGATGTTCGCCATTACGGAAATTTCCCATTTTGAGTAACATTGAATATCTTCAAAACCAAAGTCAGACCATATGTCCAATCAACGGCGGGGCTGGCCCCAGGCCAATGATAGGGTCTTTGTAATTTTTAGCGCAGATTGGCGCTCGTTTTACATTTACAGTATTCATATTTTGCACATACATAAACCAAATGATCCCAAATTTTCGTATGTGATAATGATGTTAAACTACATACATGGTGCACATTTCATGAGGATGACATCCATCTGCTTTTGAAGATATTCAATGATACTAACAATGGTCAATTTCGGTAATAGCAGTAACAGGGGTGGCAGGGGTGGCAATTTCCACCTCCAAATAAGGCCTTGCCACCCCCGCTGCCACCCCACTGGAAACGGTAAATATTCCATCCATCCATCCATCCATCTTCTTCCGCTTATCCGGGGCCGGGTCGCGGAGGCAGCAGTCTAAGCAGGGACGCCCATACTTCCCTCTCCCCAGACACTTCCTCCAGCTCCT
>JAVQKC010088441.1:0-15854 GCA_036025475.1 Philypnodon macrostomus
TCATTGCTCTCTGCCAAAGTAAGTGTGTCCAGAGTCCCATAGGGGTCATAAACATGGGGGCGCTATAGAGGCATTCTTTATTTGACCTCTGTAATGTGCCTATGTACATTAACTATACACTAGCCTAGATCACTGTGCCAAAATTCATGAGATTTTGTTGATGTTCAGCAGGATTATTGGCTCAATAAAGGTGCATCAAAACATGAATTTGTTAATTATTTAATTGTCAATAATCGTAGAATTGCCAAACTCAATCCAGTTCTGCGTCTTTATGGTATGTACCTGTGTGCAAAGGTTGAAACTGATCTGGCAAATAGTTTTTGAGTTATTGCCCTCAAACCTAGGATCTGCGGACGCGGACCGATGTGATTCCATAATATTGTCGTTTTACTGATATATTAATAGAGGCAAAAGTGTCTTAGCTTTTGGGGAAAAAAAGAATAATTCTGAGCATAGAAAGAAAAAATTATACTGGTCATCAACATTTCTGTAAGGAAAACCTAAAAATCAAGAATTTTGTTGCTGTTACTAATGTGGACATTAAATAAACATACAGTGTGAGGTACATTCACTAATGTTTCCTAAACAGGCTCTGACGTCACCTACATGTAGCAAAGTGGTTGTCATTTGTCAAAACCATCTTCATTTGCAATATTTTGAGGCTGATTCTAATTTCTCCATTGAAAATATATTATGGTCTTGCCACCAGTTACCTCCATTCCAGAATTTAGAACTTTCTGTTTACAAACTTTGAAAGGGTCTATAGGTTCACTTACATAGATCTAAGTTCTGTTCATGTTTAGCGTAAAAATGTTAGTGCCAAAAATCTAACTTTTTTGCTAGTTTTAAAGGAAATTCGCCCACATCATAACCTATAACGTATAACCTATAAGCTGTATGAGGCTCGCCCTTAAGCAGCAAAGTGAAATGCATCATTAAGAAAAGACCTATGCTCCTCAGCGCTCGTACTGGGGAGATAGAAGGCTAAACCAGCTTAATGCAAATTGCAAACGGAAACAATCAGAGCACAACTTTAGCAATGTCCTCAACAACAAACGTCTTGCATTTAACGATCAGTGGTACAATCACGCATTCACTAAAGGAAAAAACGTCTGCACTCAACAATCCTCATTCATCAATATATCTCCCATATTTCCCCTTAGTTCATCTCTTGCCATTTCATGGCCCTTTCATCCAATTCTTTTAAAATCCTCATCAACACCTCATCAACAGTAAATAGGCTATCTTCAACTTGATGTGGCCTAAGCATAAACTTGACATTTTGAACCTCTACCTTGAGGAGTAAACCCGGTTTGTTTACATCACTTAGCTGCCGTGTACTTCCAAATGACTCTGCCCAGAATCACTTCAAATTATCTGATTGGCTGATTCTCACTGTGCTGCATTCACTGACCTTCAGATGAAAATAGCCGGTTCACAAAATAAGACTGTATGTGTTTAAACCTTTTATAAACTGCATTTGAATGCTGCGTTTTCGGGACAATTTCAAAGGATTTGGGACTTCGGGACTTTGGGTTTTCTTGACTTCAGGACAACTGTTTTTATTTTGGGAATGTCTTGAATTATCCGGGATGTCTAATCACCCTAACTGCACCTTAAAACACTGACTACGCCACTTTTAACTGAAGCTTGTACACCTTCCTGAAAAATACTCTACAAGCAGTTTCTTCTGATGTAAAGAAATCAAATGATAACTAGGCCTACGCTGTCATCCCCGACAGCAAGGTGTATATTGGCGAAACTGTCATCATATTGGTCAGATGTGTTCAGGGCCGGGGGGTTATTAGGTATTTCAGGTTTGAGCATAACCCGGCAAAGTATGTGCAAGTTAGAGGCTGTCAAATATACCTGACTTCACCATTTCAATCCAAAATGGCCGACTTCCTGTTTGTTGTAGGGTGGGGCCAAAATAATATTTTATGTCGGGTACACTGTGGAGAATCATTGTACCAAATTTCATTGCTCTCTGCCAAAGTGTGTCCAGGGTCCCATAGGGGTCATAAACATGGGGGCGCTATAGAAGCATTCTTTATTTGATCTCTGTAATGTGCCTATGTACATTAAGTATACACTAGCCTGGATAACTCTGCCAAAATTCATGAGATTTTGTTTATGTTCAGCAGAAATATTGGCTCAATAATGTTCAAGGCATTCATTTGTTAATTATTGATTTGTCATTAATCAAAGATGCACCAAACTCAATCCAGTTCTGCATCTTCATGATATGTACCTGTGTGCAACAGTTGAATGAGATCCAGATAAGACTTTTTGAGTTATTGCGTTCACAGTTTTGGCCCGTTATTAAATAATTACTTAATAAATATTAATCGAAGAAGTACCCAAATCGATACAGTACGACGTCACACTTACAATCTGCGGACGAAGTGGACCAACGTGATTCCATGAAATTTTCTTTTATATATTAAACGATATAATGAATTATTATAATAATGAGTGTGTCTGTGAGAACACATAACTACACTATTACCCCTGATGATACAGGTACGCCCCCATCTCACACCAAATAGGCTTCATTGCGCCTATCCTCACTTTGTAAACAAATCCAATTCATTAACTGGGGATCTCTAGTAAACAGAAACATGCTGAAAACTAGGTCAAATGCTAAGGAGGCAGGATACATGGAGTTAATTAATACATGGCTTATTATTAGGGGGGGGGGGGGTAAAGTGGCAGAGGTGTTAGCGCATCTGCCTGGTAGCAAAAAAGTTGAATGTTCCAATCGTGGTGCCAGGCGAATTAAGCGAGAGAACAGAAAGTAAAGAAAGGGGGTTATGTCATTGAATAGAAATATCTAAAACAAACAACTTTACAATACACACCAACACACAACTGTACAATACACTAACACACAACTGTACAATACACACCAACACACAACTGTACAATACACTAACACAGAACTTTACAATACACACCAACACACAACTGTACAATACACTAACACAGAACATTACAATACACTAACACACAACTGTACAATACATACCAACACACAGCTGTACAATACACACCAACACACAACTGTACAATACATACCAACACACACCACACCAACACAACTTTACAATATTTTACAATACACACCAACACACAACTGTACAATAAACACCAACAAACAACTTTACAATACATACCAACACAAACCACATCAATACAACTTTACAATATTTTACAATACACACCAACACACAACTGTACAATACACACCAACAAACAACTGTACAATACATACCAACACAAACCACATCAATACAACTTTACAATATTTTACAATACACACCAACACACAACTGTGCAATACACTAACACACAACTTTACAATACATACCAACACAAACCACACCAATACAACTTTACAATATACACCAACACACAACTGTACAATACACACCAACACACAACTATACAATACACACCAAAACACAACTATACAATACACACCAACACACAACTGTACAATACATACCAACACACACCAATACAACTTTACAATATTTTACAATACACACCAACACACAACTGTACAATACACACCAACACGCAACTATACAAAACACACCAACACACAACTATACAATACACACCAACACACAACTTTAAAAATGATTTCTGTCTCATTAGAAATATTGTTAATGAAATCCACAGTTGGGTGCTGGTATCTTATTTCTCTATATTCCTAATAAATCACCACTCTCTATTGCTCAAGGAATGTTATAAAATTAAATACTGTTGTCAAAAGTGAACATAGAGCCCACTCACACGTGTCCACTACATTTACAGAGTATAGGTCTGATCAAAACAGCAGAGGCTCATACATATGGATGGAGAGAATAAATGAACTGGCCTGGCCTCTGCTGCCCCACTTAGACTGTCAATTACTGAGCTGACAGCCGTACACCCAACACACACACGAACACACACACAGTCATTAAGTGTGCATCTGAGCCCATTCTGATGCCACAGCACCTCACCGTTTCACTATCAACCCACACATTATGCATATGACATATATTAAAGTTCAATTTTGGATACATTTAGGTTACCATTTTATGTTTTTTTGCAACATCAAACACACAATTTGATCTAATACAAGCTATTTTGTGGAGCTCCCACTCTGATTAGACACTTGTCTCTTTAAGACAGGAACAAACCATTTGTGCCGGTTTCCGAAAATAAATTCCAACCACTTTTTCCTTCTTCTGGGATATCAGCAAAGCCTTGACACCCTCACAGCAGAACACACAACATCTCCAATCAGATATGTTGTTAAATTGTGGTAAGTTAGCAAAATAGCAACAAAGCTCCTCTGGGTGTGTTTGCCCCTATTTATGACATCACTAATAGTTGACACTGTCTGATAAAGCAACATCTCTAACATTGTTTTATTTCAGGAAATTTACAGATGACACCATTAACCTTATAATATAGTTCATCACATTTGAATTTGTTACTACAGGATGTTAGCATTTGTTACAAAAACACAAAATATCCAATGTGATTGTTTACTTCTGTTTGATCATTTTCACATAGTGCTTGCATCAGGTTTCCAACCCTTTCCTCGGGAGCCATTAAAGCTGTAGTCCATACATTTTCATAATTTTAAAAAAGCTTTATCTGATCATAATTATTATTTTTACTTTAGTCCCTCCCCTAAACCCTACTGCAACCATCAAATTAGACTTCATGAGATACCACTTTGACCAAGTAGTAGTCAAGTTGTAGGCTTCTACAACCTACTTTAAATCATATAAAACAGTCAGGTAGTCATTATTTTGTGTTATTTATTTTATTTTTGGAAACTTACAGACTACACCTTTAAGATCTTTGCCCACTGTGTTGACTGGTGCTTAGACCCTTACATGCTCCCTCTCCCTTTCTTTGTGATATAGTACACTAAAGAGTGCAAAGTGCATGGGACAGTACTGCATTGATTGTGTATTGATAACACAATCCTATTGATCAGCAGCATTGATGTTGGAGCTTGTAGTGACCGGAGAGGATCATAGCCAGGCCACAGCAGTGAGGTCCAGGAGACACCCACTTTCCACCCACGTCAGTCTAGACTCCAGTCACCACCTACGAGACATGCATTTCATTAACACTCACAAGCACAAGGGCTAATCAATACTCACTGGGTTATGACTGGTCACATTCACATGATGTTCTATGCAAACAGGTCCTATATTCTGCAAAATCTTTAGTTTTTAACCGTGTTTCTACCTCAAACACATACAGAAAGTTGTGTTTTGTTTTATGATGGGATGTTTGAGTTATTAATTATGTTATAGTCCTCTCCAAGAGCTGAAAATGGATTAAACTATAAGTCATAAATTGGGGCAAACAACGGCATGCTCCTGCAATGCCAAGCCACCACCATTTTACAACATATCTGATTGGAGAAGATGTGTGTTCGGCTGTGAGGGTGTCAAGGCTTTGTTTACGGCCCAGAAGAAGGAAAAACTGGATAATTTTTTTTTTTGTAAAGCACAAAAAATTGGCACAAATGGTTCGTTCCTGTCTTGAAACAGGGACAGGTGAGACAGGTGTCTAATCATAGCATTTGTCATTGAGTTTTTGTTAATAGATAAATATTGTGTGTTTGTTGTTGCAAAACATATAATAGTAACCTAAATGCAGACTCAAGTAAAAGTATTCATTCACATAATTACTCGAGTAAGAGTAGAAAAGTACTGGTAAAAACTAGAGTACTGAGTAATTGTTTGAGAATAATGTCAAATTATTTGTTTAACTTTGTGGTAATCTGGCAAAAAATAAAAAGATAATAAACTGATTTTATTCATCAACACATTTTTCACATAAAGCTGTTCTTACATGACAAACAGAGGTGGTAAAAGTACTCTTACTCTTTCTAGATTTTCAAGATTTTACTCAAGTAAGAGTACAGTTACTTCAAAATATTACTCAAGTAAAAGTAAAAAAGTATTGTCCAGTTATGGAGTACAATTTATTTAAAAAGTTACTCAAGTAAATGTAACTGAGTAAATGTAAATGAGAAGTAATTTACGCTAGACATTCATCAAACATAATTCATAATACGTATAATTGTAAATGTCACCTGGAATAATATGTACAGTGTATAATTCTAAATCTATTTTGATACTGTTGTATAGTGTTTGGGATTGGGAGTGGTTAATGGGCCTTGGAAGCTTTACATGCTTACTGAGGTTTAAATGCCGTTTGTTTACAGTTGATGAAGCCATGAAGCTCAATAAAAAACTCACTTTGAATAATGAAAAACATGAGGTCACTATTGCATCTCTGAACAAGGTAAGTTGACGTTTTTACATTAGGTAAGGGAGTAGTTTGTAGTTTTTCAATATTTGTGTATTCTCAGGAAGTGGAAGAGCTGAGAAGGAAATTGGTTAAGGCCAAGATGTCTTCTGTTAGCCACTACAAATCAAATGTCAATCCTGCAATAAGAGAGCAAAATATGAAACTGCTGCATCAAAAGCTCCACATGGTAATCTGAAATATGTTTTATCTGAAAATAAAGATTGTTAAACTGTGTAACATTCCTTTGCATGGTCAGGAACATGAAATGACCAGGAAGCTCAATGAAGAAAACAAAGCTCTACAATCTGAAAAACAAGTAAGTGTAAATTGTATTATTTAATATACAGTATATCTGGGCTTGCTACATTTTACTAAATGTGACTCTTCAGGAGGTGTTGAGATCTTTGCAGCTTGCTCATCAACTGTTGTTGGATCAGACACAGACAGTGAGTCGACTTGAGCTGGACCTGCAGACTCAAAGATATCAGCACCAGGTAAGAGATTATTTTGAAATTATATACACATGGCTAACAGCTAGAGCTAAATTCTAATTGAAAACGGGTGCATATAAATCTGCCATTGCAAGTATAACTAGAGTGCAAATTAACTTACCTTACAAATGTAGTTTCATACACCATCCACTGTCAGTCAGGATCTATTTAAATAAATCCGGAGGTAATTTATATTAGGGTAGAAATAAATAGCAGCTCTTTTTGACCATTACTATGATAAATGATGGCGTTGTATATCATATCGTGTACTTCCGTAAATATGCTTGACTCTGCAACTAGATGAGTGCTTTTTTAGTTTATTGCTTTGGTGTTTATTGTTCCTTCTATGTTTTCACTGAATGTGCCTCTAGGTTTTTATTTCCCTTATTCATTAATTTATTAAAATCATTATTAAAATGACACAGCCCATCTGATTTGTATAAGCAAGAAGACTTCTCACTTTCTACTCTGTTCAAGACTCTCTGTTCGTGTTAAATAAACACATAAAAATTTAGTATTGCATTAAAACTGTATGGGTAATTAATTTTACTGCAGAGCCTTGAGGAAGATCACAAGGCAATGCAAGAGGAAGAGAAGGCGGCAAAAGAGGAAATAAAGCAACTGATGGAGGCGTATGCTGTTTCCAAAACCTGCTGGGACAAAGAGGTAACATTCTATCAGTTCATTTATATCAAAAGATTTTGTTGGAGTTGAAGAATTTTTTGCGTTGAACAGAAAGCGGAATTTCTAGATCGTGTGAAGAATGAGCAACAAGAACTTGTGACAGTCAAAGAGGCCTATGTGGAACTTCACCAGAAACACAGTGCACTATCATCACAGGCAAAAGAGCAAGCACAACAAATGAATGAACTGAAGGTAAAAACATACAGTTTCTCTAGATCTGATAAATTGTTGTGAAAAGCTGGTTTATTAAACAAATATTACATAAATTTGTTTGACAGATGAAAGTGAAAGATCAGAATCTCAATGATTCTGCCCCATTCAATTCCACTTTAGAGGGGGGTAGCAGTGAAGACAGGACTATTCAAAATATACTACACACTCCAACGTCCAACAATGTGCAGGCCTTGCTTCCAGCCAAAGGTCCAAAGGACACAGAGGCCACTATAGCAATGGGAGGTCAGCCAACAAAAAATACACTGCAGCACATTTTATTCATTTTTATGCCATGACATTTTGATTTGTTGAAATGTTGTTTTGTTTTTTTAGAACAAGCTGCACCAACCATTAATAAAGAATCTCAAAGTGAACTCCTTAAGTCAAACAACTGTCGATCTTTCAACAGCCTTTCCGACCTTCCCAACTGTCCATCTGCAACCATTCTTTGTGAGAACATGAGTAATTATACAAACAGCTCTATGGATGGGGATGGGCCCGACAGAGTCACAAAATCACTTTCTGCTGATTCATTGATCAACAATGGTGTCTTGATAAGCAAAAATGTACATCTGGACTCATTAGTTGCACCAAGCAACAACAATGGATCTATGAGTGTTACACTGATCACAGAACATACAGAGACAGAAATCAAGAAGGATGACCACAGTATTAAGACGAGCAACTTCACTACAGAAAAGAAAAATGAAAAAGACAAGTGTGAAGGAGAAACAGACACTGAGGAGGAAGGTGACGAAATGGACAGACAGAATGAAAGGGAAGAGATCGTGGATGTTGCAGTGAATATTAAAACATTTGAAACAGAAACATCTGATGAAGAAAAAACTAAAGATGTGAACGCACTAAAAGCAGAAAGACATCTACAGACAACTGGAGATAAACAATTTGCAGACGAAAGTAAAAGGGATGATGCACAAGTTAGTCACTCCTTGGACTCCAAAGAACCACAAAGTGAATCCGATGACTTAATTGAAAAAGTTGAGCAAGCTCCGCCCAAACAAGAGATAACAAGACGGGAAGTGTTGCCAGAAGACTTTAGTGAGAGCCAAGTATGTGAGTCTAACACTCGTCATGTTCAGTGTAACACAGTTGAGGCGCTTCCAAGTCCAGTCTGTCATGATTTAGAAGGAAACGCAGAGATGATGTCTGAAGAATCCACGACCAGTGAACTTCCCAAAACGCTAAATAAGTCACGTTTATGTCACTCTCAAACCGATGCCGCTCAGCTGGACAGTGTCATTGTTCAGACACAAGTGGTTAGCCATCCTGACACACCAGGTCACACGAAGGACACTGTTGAAACTGAAATAGTTAAAGATCCAACATGTCTTCAAAGTCAGGACAAAATCCCAGAGATGAAAATTAACATGGCTGATTCTGTGGCAATTGATACTGCATGTAAGACAAGAAATAATCTAACAAATGTAAGTGAAAACAATGATGCTTGTAAGACTGATGTCTTGGACAAATCTAATTTAAAACGCAAGCCTTGTGATGTTTTAGAGAGTTTTGAAGACACTGAATCTCAGGATAAATTTGACAGTTGTCCCTTAAAAGTCACTACGCAGGACACAATGTCTAATCAAAGTGAAAGTGATGTACAGGCAAGCTCTAGTAAATTACCAAAAAGTAGGAACTCTGAATGCCAGGAGCTGTTTGTGGCAAAAGAAACTAACACCGTGCCCCTCAAGACAACGTACAGGTCCCCTTTTGAGTGGGGCACTGCTCAGAGAAGAGTACCAACATGTTACAAGCCTTTCTTCTCTTCTGTGGATGGGTCTTTTTCTGTATGTACCTAATTTAAGTATGGCCCTAATTTAATACATGCAAAAATAATAAAGCACTATAAACTGTGTTTTTCTTTCTTACAGACGTCCCAAATGTCCCAACCAAGTACCACTGGGTTCATTGGTCACTCTTCTAGTTTGGTAGCCATCTTCCCTAAAAGCAAATACAACAAAGGTAACAGATTTTATTGTGTGGTGTTACATCATAAATGTGGGGACAATAGCCAAAAGGCAAAATTCCATCTCTTACCAATGTATATAGCAAATAATAATTCATTTTACTTTAGCTGGATTTGTTGCCATCTCACCTAATTTTTCTTAGTCCCTTTGGTGATTACGAGGGCGACAAACCTGTTGAATGCCTCCAGTGTCTGTGGGACTGCAGCTTCCTCCAAGAGTCTGCAGCCTGGAGAGTGTAGGGCTATTGGAGAAGCCCCCAGGGAGACAGGAGCAATGGTCTGTCTTAAAACATACTCAAGCAATGTCCATAACAACGCATTTCTATTATGTTGTTGAATGAGAATGTCCTCAAAATCACCCGTGTCCATGTTAATGTTTTAGGAGTGAGGGTAAATTACAATAGACTGTTGTTCTCAAATTTAAGGTTAATAAGAGAATACGTGATAGAAAAAGAGTGACTCCTAACAGCTTAACTGATGATAACATAACCTGTAAATGTTCTGCTTTACAGTAATTATTATTCACGTACAGTTCAGCTTAATTTGGCCCTCATAAAGCATTGTCTGTCAGAGAAAATGGTTTGAGGTCATTCTAAGTTCTGCAGATTCTGATCTTCATCATGTTGCAAACTGTGGCTGGGTAAACCCTTGGGGAAAGTTGCAGCAAAGCCTAATGAATATAACTTTTATATCAACCTGACAAGACATATTAAAATGACCAAAAAGCTTAGAAAGTAATAGTCTGTAATATTTCTACAGACTAGCACATTTTATTATGAATGCGAGCATCATAGAAAGTTTCTGGAATTCTTAGTGTGTATTAAGTGATGAATGATGAACATGGCTAATGTATGTTGAACTCACATACAGTGCATGTTCTGGAGACAGCTAGTCAGACTTAATGAATGGCCTGTGCAGAAAAATCTACCTAATGATGCCTGGGTACCTCTCGTCTCTCACTCACTCAGTCTTATCCATCTCTGAACTCTCTCACTTCATCATCTGTCCCTCGTTCACTGCACAACCAGATCGGCTGTGTTTTCTGGTTCACTTCTTTTTCACTTCACATTGGCCTTTTGTCACCATCACCACAAACTGTTGCTGTGAGTGTAATGAGAACCAGGTGTCAGCAATTGAGAGAGATAAAATGCAATTCGTCCTAAATACACACAAAAAAACCTGTTGGAAATGTAAGAAAATTGGTGTTGGATTAGGATGAACATTAGATCACACAAAGGTCATTACTAAACACTGCTGCCGGTTAGCACCTAAATTGTCTACCAGTAATGTTATGTCATTGTATGTGTGATGTGTCAAACTCTTTATAGGAAAGCCGAATTCCCCAGTCTGTTGGTTCCTTTTCGGTCTTGCCCTCCTCTGGCAACACTAACAGGCCAGGGTAAGTAAGATTTGTATGGTCTATACTGACAATTTTTATTCTGTTATAACCAGAGCTCTTCAGGCACCCACACATTTAACCTCTATTAATAATCAATAATCGATTATGTAAATCTAAGAGCTCTCTCTGTTTTTCTTGTTCGGCAGCACCCCTTCTTCTAATGCCAGTCGAAGCCCAGAGTCCTTGTGGGAGCCCTCCTGCTCTCAGGGCACTGAGGACCAGCAGGCCTCCTTTAGAGCACAGATCTCTAAAATCGAACAGTTCCTCAACACAGAGAGGCTGCGAGTCCCCAAAAGACGGAAGACTGAAAACTAAGGAGGCACATTCATGTCTGTGGTACAGTTACACCTACACCTCATTTACTTTTGTTATGCATTTATTCAACTACATACATTGGGGTTTTACTTAAAAAAGGTTGTTGTTCGAGAGTTTATATTTCTCATTAACTGTTACTTTTGTTCAATCACATACCATAGTTGTATCTTTGAAGTTCATTGTGTATGCAGAAAATTCTGAAATTGATAAATGTAGGTATCAGTAGATAAATAATAAATAAATAATAAAAAACATTGTAGTGCAAATTTAATAGTTCATGTTATGTGGTTAAGGTTTCACATAAATAACATTAATATTTTAAATCAAAAGTAAACCTGGCTTTAAAACCCCACTGATAACAATCTCGGTCAATGTGTTAGCAACTGATTTATTTCCGTTGTTTGTGGCAAACAGCCAAATAAACAGCAAAGGCCAAGCTCTGTTTGTCACTTACAATCCCTGTAATAGTTAACATGCTAATTAACATTAATTAACTTCATTGCCAGTCACAGAAGTCAGTCTCAGAGGAGCTCTAATCATAAAGACACCTTTTGTATACACTGTGTTGTTTGTTGTTGGGCATAAGAGTCTAACCTATTAACATGTGATAAAGCTCTAAAACAACAATTAACAAAATCAGTTGATGAGCATATTGTACCAGCTAATTATGAGGGTAACAAGCCACTCATTAACTTTATGTTTCCTGGGAGAATGCTGCAGAGAGAGGTGTGCTAACGGCATCTCATAATGTAGGGCTAACAGGACCATCTGGGCCACATACATGAAAATATAACAATAGAATGCTCAATGAATACTAAACATGTATATATGGAACTATAACACCACTATATAATCAAATATTTACAGTGGCTCAGGCGGGAGATACAATGGGTCTTCCACTCTTCAGAAGGCTAGCGCTTCGATTCCCACCCTGTTCATATTGCAGTTGTGCCATTGAGCAAGACACTTCACCCACCTTACCTTGAAAGAATGTTAATGTTTGGTGATCCAGAAGTAGTAAAGCTCCAGTGTGTGACTTTAGAGTGATGTGTGAATATGATCCATCAATAACATTATTAAATCATTCTTTTTGTTAATCGTGAATTTATCCTGTGTATGTAAAAGAATAGGCAGTGATCTTTCCCAATCGTCTGTCGTCCCCATATTACCAGTGCACGTTTTGATGGTGACACCAGGTCTCTGCTCGGTCCTTAACACACTTACTGTTAATGAATCCGGCTGAATGTTAATGTGCTCGTAAAGAAATCTGAAGCGTTTGAGTGCCCGTGCCCACCGCTGCTGACCCTTATCCTTTAGTGGGAGGATGAGGAGGAGAGGTGGGGGAGGGGTTGATTTTAATACACTGGCACATCCAAACACACACGGGACACCATCCAAACACACACGGGACACAGGGCATTTCCACTCACACGGGGACACACAGGCGCGGTTATGAAGTGTTGGTGGTTTGAAACAGTCAATTACCCTCTGGCTGGGGAGGATACCTTCTGTTAATTACTGCTCAGTGTTTTTTATGGAGAGTAAATAAAGAGAGCGCTGACATTCACATTCCATCATTGTGTCCCCTGTACACACCTTATTTTTCTGTGTAGCTGGGTGCCATGGGAATTTTTGGGGGGACATAGCCAGCAATGGACCCACTAAACCGCAGTTAAATATAATTCTATTTTTCTCACTTTTTATTGTTGTTTTATGGTATATACTTTTGACACCATTTTATGTAGGATAAGTATTTACCCTTTGTGATCATATCAAGGCTTTGTAAAAGTGAAGCACACAAAATACAAGCACAGGTTTGTCTAATCACAGGCAACTACAACTTTAAATTCACCCCTGATTTACTGGTCTGGTTTATTGCAATTTTGTACAAGATGGGGGTAAAGCAGTATATATGTCAATCCTTTGGCTAAATGGGTCTCGCTGCTAAACATTGGTGAATGTCCGGGGGGTTATTGGGCCATGTTTTGTCATATTATACCTTTTTACCTTTAAAGCCATCCCAGTAAATCTAGTGGGAAGTTGTATTAAGGTTTCAGACGTCTGCTGAGATGGAGGCTGAGTGCAGTCCTGGCACTCTGAGTGAACACTATTTCACTGTGAAGATGTGCAGCTGCTGCACTGTCCCTGTAAAATAAAATACTTAAGCGATTAGTGATGGGGGCGAGAATACTGCTATGAGCTCAGAGTGAGATCTCTTTTTGTATATTATGAAGAAAAACTCAAACTGTCAATATAAATGTTATAATGTAAAAGAATGGAATACAGTATTGAATACAGAAAACATTCATCCATCATTCACTTCAAACCAAATCTATCATTGTCTCTGTCAAGTGTGTTTAAAGGCTTGTTCATCTATTGTAAATCCGTTGGCAGTTCCTTTTACATTTGAGTGCATGGTTAGTATTAAAAGAAAAGAAAACTACTTTTTTAGCTAAGACCTGAGTGTTTCTGCATTTTTACTTTTTCTTCACACAGAAATTCTGATTCCAAAGTTGAATTATAGTTGCACCGTTTGTCTTCTGTGGTTTCTGTCTCTGCACATTTTTACTGCGGTGAAACCTCATGACGCTGATAAATAACAGGCTTCACCTTTCCTTCTCTGGGCTTAACATGACAGACTGCACTGCAGGTCTCTGAGAGAGTGTGTCCTGAGCTGTGAATCACCTCAGTCTAAAGCACACACTCACCCGAGCACACCAAGATCATCTCTAAAACGTCAAAGGGCAGCAGGGTCCAAAGGTCAGCATCATTTATAGACTCTTAAATAAGTCACATGCCCCTGCTAACGCTCCCTTTTCAGGCACTTATCACAAATGATGAGTATCTTCATTATGCACGTGTCCACCTGGGATAAGAGGAAAGGCTCTCCACAGCAAACAAAGAAATCTTTGAAGGAAAAAACAGCAATCCTATAAATGAAACAAACTATTATGATTGGGCATTGAACAATTTAATAAGATAAATACAATTATATATTGTATTGTATTTTTATGACTTTACATACAGTATATTTTTATACTTTGAAGATTTCCATATTCAGAAAGGTCATGCTTTCAGGCTAAAGTTTCATTCTAACAAAAGCTGGCCACTGCTGTATTGACCCACCACTCTTTGGTAAAGGTGGTCATGACCATATGCCTCTATTTGAGGCCACTGACATAAAGAACATTTTTAAACTTGTGTAGGCACTTACAGTAATAGACTATAAGTTTGAGATAGCTGAACAATCAAATACAGAGTGGACTCACTTTCTGCCTGGACCACCATGGTGGCGGACATACGTTTCTGATTTCCTCCGAAGGCTTTAACTTCTTATGGGTACATGGTCCTCCCACAGAGCACCACTGTCACTGATGCCTATATATCTGCAGGAATGTGTGCGAGCGTATTTCACTGCACAAGGTGAAGCCACTTTGTTATTGATGGAGTCTGGGCCTAAAAGCTCAGCTCCAGGTCACACCATCTCACACACGCACTAAGACACATACATACACTCTTGTGTAGGTGTTGGGCTATGTGGGTCTCTCCTCAGCAGGCTGCTATGATGAAGCACGCTTTCACTCCAGGGGATCCTATAAACCTGTCACGACCAAGTATCTTTCTGTAGATGTCTTTGTCCAAGTTTTTTCTTTAGGTGCGAGTCGGAGCGCTGATAAATTCCCAAATATTTTAATAGCAGCATTCACCTAAATAAAATCAGAATACTTCTCTGACGTAGTCTCCAGTAGAGCTCCCTAAATCACAGCCCTAGAACGACCTGCCAACCTCTATTATGCTACAAATGTATTTAGTTACAGACTTGAAAATGTCAGCGATTGGAGGCCGTTCAGTGCCTAACAACACCGCTCTGTTCCTCTTGTTTTGATGTTGGGCTGAAGCTTCAGCTCATAGATAACAGCTGCTATGTTTGACCTTGTTTTTTTAGATTTAGTTTCAAATAGATGGGACCTGTGAGGCTGAAACAATAAACCGAGCCTGTCATGGGCGCTGTGATTTGTGCATGGGGCTAAGTTTGGAAAATGTCTAATACATTTTATCAGTGTACGTAGAGAATAGTAATATTATGTGATGAAACAGCTCTATTAATTACTGATAATGCATGTCCTTACCGTGATTTGAGAAGGGATTATTTAAAAGATAAAGGAAGAAATAAGAACTAGATTATATGACAAGCATTTAGGATCCAGGCAGCAAATGTACTCTCCTACGTTTATGACTGTCTATGCCGACCAGAGTTATGGTACATGTTGAAGTTTACAGCATTATTATTATATCGGCGAAAACAGCGCGTCGCCGATATTATGGAATCACGTCGGTGCGCGTCCGCAGATCCTAGCTGTGAACACGATAACTCAAAAACGAATTGCCGGATCATTTTCAACATTTGCACACAGGTGCATACCATAAA
>JAVQKC010088443.1:0-12487 GCA_036025475.1 Philypnodon macrostomus
GGGACCATGTATAAGTGAATGGTTACTTCACAGGTACGACCCTGCAGAGATGCTGTGTGCTGTGTTTTGGGAGAGCAGTTACTCGGACATGATGGTTTATATCCTCTGTGCTTTCTCCATCTGTGTCTTCCTCCCGGTCATCATCATGACCCTGTGCTCGGTCATTGCTGCAGCCAGGCGTAACAGGTAAGATAGTACCTCAGTATCTTCAAGTCTTGAGTACACTTTAGTACAGAATAGTCCTTTAGTAACATTGTTTTGTTCAGCTCATTTAATATATAACAGATTCATCATTATCAATAATCTATTCAATTGTAAAACTGAATTTAAATATGACAAATGAATAAGGTTGTTATAAAATATATAATAAATGTTCAAATCTCCTTTTTGTTTTAGTGAAGAAGAGGCAGATCTCTCAGACGTCACTCCTCTGTTGGTGGCTGCATACACCCTCTGCTACACACCATTTGTTTTATCTGAGGTAAGATTATTGTAATTTCACTTAAAATGCATGTTAACTAATCCATTCTCTCGTCTAGGTGATCCTATTGGGCAGATTGGACCTCACTCCGTCTCCGAACTGGCTGCGCACAGTGTCTTCCGTCATGTCTTACCTGGACTGTGGTCTCAACCCTCTCATTTACTTCTCACATCTGGACTTCAGAGAGGCAGCACTGGCTTTGGTTTGGACCAAGAAACCAAAGACCAAGACAGACCCTGTGCTTACTGCAGTACAGAAACTGGACTTTTAGGATGGTCACATAACTTTGTATAGACTTTATGAACAGTATCTTCACACACACTGGTCACTGGTAGACCTTGAACCTAATAAAGTAGCCCTGGTGTGGTCTTCTGCTTCTTGTTTTATCATCTTGTGTGTCCTGAGATCTGCAGACCTAATATCTCAAACCTGACTTGTCACCATCAACAAGGCAATTTCGCACACAGAACCGCCGCTCAACTATTCTCTGTAGACCCTAGACATGGTTGTATGTAAAAATCTTAGCAGACGGTCAATTGCTGAAATAATGGTCTAACTGGCACCAACAACCACACCATGTACTTCACCTGTCTTCATTCTGATGCATAGATTTGACCTTCAGCAGGTTTGGCTTATATATTTGTGTGAAATCCACTGACTTGCTGCAACATGATTTAATGATTGGTTAATGATGAAGCAGGTGAATTGGTGTACCTAATAAAGTGGCCGGTGAGTGTATGTTTGTATTTATTTATTGCGCAAAGATCCAGCTATAGTCAAGAGTATTTGCATTGCAACTATCTCTTCTCCTTGAGTCCTATTGAGGCTCCACGTCTGTTACTAATGTCTTGAACCTCCATCTCAAAATAAACACCAACGAATGAATTTAGCATTGTTGTTTTTATTGTGCTTATCAGCGACACGTCTATGAAATTTGAAATTACAAACATTTTTTTTTTTATTTTTAAGAAGCAATTGTTTCTAAAGCAACTACAGGAAGATGACAAGAAGCCAGTGTAAGATTCTTGTCAGTCCCATGCCCGCATATATATTGAGAGAGTTTCAGAAGGAAAGACTTAATTTGCTTAAAGCGGCACTACACGATTTATTTTCTAATCTTTGAGGTCTTCTGTTTTAGGAAATGTTTACCCAATCATGTACAGACAGTGTGTGCTTTATGTGAGAGACCCTCCTATATAAAATCAGGCAGCTTCATGTCCCATATTTGGTCCGTTTTCTTACGGTACTCTCACACCTTTAGCTTCTTTTACCGTCTTTATGGGGGCTTTAGTGGTGCTTTGTTAGTGTTATTTGCGTCAGCGTCGTCAAAAAGCAAAAACTGTAGTGAAACTGCAGCACGTCGCACACCTTGGACCAAAAATGCCCAGTCACTCGCTGAAATATCCAAAACTGTGCGAGCCAGTGATCCAAAAGCTTCAATACCACAAACCCAGCGCAGGACAGCGTGGCTAGGATTACATATTTGCGTGTCTGGTTATTCCCAATATTTATCTGGGCTTGGATGCCTTTATACACGGCTAGGGCGACGTGACAGCCCAGCGCCACTTCAAATCCACGGTCAAACTTTAGGGCGAGTCCGTAGCTTGCAATGGAACATATTTCCACTAAGAGGGCGTTTATTTTGGAGGTGGATTTATGTTCTATGAAGCTGATCCACACGGGAACCCAGGCAAAAATAGGTAAAGTAAACCATTGGTCCAACACTGCAGGGGCGCGCTTGAGGACAGCCAGGCGCGTCCATTGAACCGGTCCGTAAAATATAGCCATAAATGCAAAAACATCCCGTGCGTAACTATCATTTTTAGTTTTGTCTTTGTATTTTAGCAGCCAGAAAAGTCCCATGAGTATATAACCAAGGTTGATTAATGAGTTGAAAGGCATCGCGAGGAAAAATGGGAAAAAGTCAACTGGCTGTTCTGCGTAGTGGTCGTAAGACAGGTCCACTTTTACATCGTCAAATAGCGAAGTGTTGGCCAAAGCGATGCAGACGAGGAAAGGCAGAGTTACGTGAAATAGAGCGGTTTTCATTGTTGGTGTATGTTCAAATAAACAGTACAAAAGGTTGGAAATGGCGTAAAGGACCGTCTGCAGATGTTTTCCCGAAAAGAAACTGGTGCTAAAGTCAAAAGTTGTTGTTGTTCCGCATTTGAAGTCACGTGGGTTGGAAAGAGCATTGTGATTGGTTGAGACAAATTCATTTTTTAAATTTATTTTTTATTTTTTTTAAAGTAGCCTATAACTATTTGTTGTTAAGTAAGAAATGAAGAATAACACCTGTAAGTAATGTATGTTATTTATTCATTATAACGGCATATATAGGCTATATTTAGTCATCAATACTAGCGACTATGGGCCTGAGGCTAGGACTGTAGCATGAAGCCTGAAAGAACCCACAAAAAAACAAGGAGGACGGTGTCCCAGTTTGGACATGGCTTAATTCCTGTTGGAGCCATAATGGGGGATATGGGTTGCTGTGGTAACGGGAGTTTGAGTCACGTGACAGAGGCGGTGTATGCCGGTTACTTCAGAGAGGCGTGCTTACCTGTATATACCAGGAGAACCCCCCCCTTAAAAAAATAAATACAAATTCCAAGTATTGCATTGATATGTTACACAACTCCTAATTATCAGAATTTAAGATACGATTTCGTTTATTCAGGGAAGACAATAGTTGGAGATAGTTATGTTTAAAGGAACTGGTTTTGTGAGTTTTTGGTAAGTTTTTGGTATGAGGAACACACAGGTTGACGGGCAGGCGTTCTATTTTGAAGAGCTTCTGTCGATTTAAATCAGTGTTCAGAGGAAGAAATATCTGTCACAACAATATACCGGGGGACAGCGAAGAGAGGCATCTGGTAAGACATTTTTATAACTTTAACTTGAAATGTTATATTAGATAGACGCCAATATAAAGGGCTTATTATTGAGGCCATCAAGTTGAACTAATATAGCTATAGGACAGTGGTTCTCAAACTGTGGTATCATTGGTGGTTTTCTCTTTTTTTCTGACTGGTTTAGTCCTACTTTAGGCTTAGTTTACCCACAATTTAGTATTTTCATAGTATATTAGTTTGTTGTGCTACTTGTATTAGCTACTGTTTGGCTAGGTAAATGTTTTTTTTAACCAGTCACCTAAGCAGGAACTTACTACCAAATGAATCAACAGCATTTAGCAGGATAATCTTTTTCATATGAGCATGAATAAATCTACTGTATGTCATGTAATAGGCTTAATCTGAATTTACAAGCAGCAGGTCAATAGGTCTACCTAATAATGTGGCCCGTGATGTGTGTATACTAATCACTACTTGTTTACAGAGTCCACGTCACACAATGGAAACGTCTTTGAAAGGAAAACTATGGCCTCGTAAGGGGTCTGATGGTTCTGAAAATAAGCCTCAACCAAAAGACACTTCCTCACGAGAACGGAGCTTCTCTTTAGTAGAGTTTTTGAAAAGCCGCAAAACTGCCAAAAAAGACAATTCTGGAGAAGATCAAAAAATACAATCCCAAATTCCCCCACAGCTACCGCCAAAAACAAAGACGTATATTTTAAACCATAATTGGCATGGGATTCAAGAGGAGATCTACAGAGAAGTTGCTGTGGAGACATTTATGAACAATGAACATATCACAAAACAAGATGAACAACAACACCAAGAAGATACATTGGTAAGTTATCTAATCAGTCTTTTAGTTAGTGACTGGCACATATACCAGCAACTGTGGGCCTTAGGTGGGGTATATTCCAGGCAGTGGTCAGCTAGTTGTGGGGCGAACACAGAGACATACACAGACAGACAACTATTCACTCTCACATTCACTATAGGTGTAATTTTGATCATACCTCAGTTATAATGGTAAAAATGCATCATATTTATACAGTACTTTTTTGAATATTCAAAGACTGCCCTGGAGCACACTGACAGAGACGTGGCAGCCATTTTGTGCCTGTGGCCTTTTTGACCACCACCAAGCACAATCACACAACTACATTCATACATAGGCATTTGCTTTAAGCGTCTTGCCCAAGGACACAGCAACAGTATTCACACATTTGAGTTGGATTCAAACTACTAACCACTGAGCCACTGCCAAATGCTTACGGAAACAACTAACTAACTCAGTTTTGATCAATACTATTTTTAGACTGACAGTAAACAGTTCCTTCCTGACATTCGACTAATGAGATTCAGCCAGGATTAATCCTAGTATCAGCTAGCAATGCAAAATAGAAAGCCACTGAAAGCCAAACAAGTTCATAATCCTCATATGTTCTAAACCTGAGTAATGGGTTGAACAGGACAGGGACTTGAACCCCCATAATCCTGGGTTAGTCCTGGTTTTGTCCTTAATACATTTCTCTGCATCAATCCTTTTATTACAAGGTGTTGACCTGATTTATGCTCATTCTAGTTCAATAAAATGTTACTTGGGATGTTGAATATTTGTTGCAGCCCAAAGAACAGGCTGAAGAAGTGTCTAACAAGGACAAGGACAAGGAGGTGACCTGTAGTGACGGTGTGGACAATGAGACAAAAAACACACACAAAAGGAATATATCTGCCTGGAGGTGAACAAACACACATACACACACCCACACACCCACACACCCACACACCCACACACCCACGCACACACACCCACACACACACACACACACACACACACACACACACACCCAAAAGGAATATATCTGCCTGGAGGTGAACAAACACACACAAACACACACACACACACAAAAGGAATACATCTGCCTGGATGTGAACAAACACACACAAACACACACAAAAGGAATACATCTGCCTGGAGGTGAACAAACACACACAAACACACACACACACAAACACACACAAAAGGAATACATCTGCCTGGAGGTGAACAAACACACACACACAAATGGAATACATCTGCCTGGAGGTGAACAAACACACACAAACACACACAGCTGTTAGTCCAGATATGTGAGGCCTGATACACCCCTGACAAGTGACAGTTCTTAGCAAGACCACATAATGTAATAAACAGATTAAGTCTAATCTAATTTTACCATGATAAATATTTGATCTCATTTATTTGATAGAAAAAGAGTCTATTCACTACAGAATATTCATGTTTCCCATTAGGGGTCACAGGTGGCTAGAGCCTATCATAGAAGCTATGGGCCATAGCAGGGCTGACACAGAGACATACACAGACAACCATTCACTAGCACAAGACTTTCAGTAACAGAAACAACCACGTCAGTGCACAAGAAGAGCTTCATTCACTACAGCTCATTCACTACAGCTCATTTAGCCACTGAGTCTGAAGCTGTTTAAGTAAAAAAATAGATCTGTTTCCTCTTCAGGTCTTTATGCTCTTTTGTTTTTCTTCCCTTTCCCTCTCAACTCTCACGTTTTATACAGTATCGGCTCCTTCCACTTCGATACTTCAGTTGAACTTGTTGGGGAGCTGCTTTCGGGTGAAGAATGGGCTCAGTTTATGGATACTCGCAAGATGTCTTCACCAGAGCTGGACTTGTTTACCTCAACAGACTCAACACTGACCAAAACTAACAATTGTACCCATCAACCCATCGAGGCAGAACAAACTCTGGATGGAGGCGACAATGGTACAGAGCCCCAAAAATTACCTGAAAGTGAAAATGAGCCTGGAGGTATGTTTAGTAGTTTGCTTCTATAGTCCAAATTTTCTTACATGTATCTGAGTGAAAAGGGTGTTTTCACCAGAGTCGAGCATATTGTTGTGATATTGTCTGCGTCAGTTAACACGAATGATCTTTTTATGATCAGGTCCCAGTGTAGATAAAATGATAAACGCAGTAACAATCATCACGCCTAAAGTGGAAACATCCAAGGTTTGTAAGAGTCATTTTTACTGCTGCTAATGTTAATGTCTGATGTCATGTACTGTATTAGTATGGTGGTCAACATTTACATATAAACACCCTAATATGCAAACCTGACTTTTATTCCTACCATGTTTAATGTTGTCTCCTCGTCAAAAACATACCTGAGTTGTATTAAGTTTCATTTACACAAGAATTCTCTATGCTGAAGCACTGAGCTAAAAACACTTTATAACTTTATAGAGAAAAACCTGTCTTTGTCTATATGCCTAATGCCCCACTATATCTTTTGAGTTTTGAGTGAAGTGAGCGTAGTTAGCAGTGGGAGAGAGGGCCTTAATGGGACATGCGCCTAATCTGCTTTTTAAAAATCAAAACAACAACAACAAATAGCTTTTATATGAAAAATTAAATGCTAATCTAGAAGTTTCTAAAATTGTATCTATTAAAAAAGCTTTGAAAAACTGATTTGAATTTATTTACATTTAGTTTATTTCTGTCTGTCCAGATTCAGCCGGAAGACAATGACCAACCTCCCCCACTTCCTCCTAAGCTCAGCCTCTCATCCTCCTCATCCTCTTCCAAGGGGGACAAAGTACCTCCTGGAGAACAGCCATTGCCTGATACACTTAAAGTAAACTCTTTGTCTCCCTCTGAAGTCTCAAATCTGACCAAAACTAACAAATGTGACTACAAACTCAACCAGGAAATACAATCTAATGTTGTGGATGGAGGAAACAGCGGCACAGAGCAAAGACAATTACCTGAAACAGAAGCTGAGCCAGTAGGTACGTATTTTCAGTTGATCCTAGAATGAACCAGAGCCCACAAAATGGATCAGATCAAAAATATAGGAATGTTTTGGAGAAAGGTCCAGATGTGTCCAGATAGTGAATATATGGGGAGAAAGATGAGGCTGAGGTTAGAGTTGCCAGACAGGAGGCCTAGAGGAAGACCAAAGAGGAGATTTGTGAATGTAGAGGACGGATGAAGTTAGTTGGTGTGAGAGAAGAGGATGAAGAGGAGGTTATATGGAGGCAGCGGTCTAATCATGTGGTCATAAATGTTCTCTTTTTGTTATTAGATGCCAGCATTGAGCACATTTTGAACTCAGTGAAGATCATTGAACCAAAAGTAAAGGCGCCCAAGGTTTGTTGTACAGTATTTTAGTCTTCCATGTTCTTTCATACGTGTTTCATGCTTCCTGTAAGAATCACTAACTAAACTTTGTTGCATCATTTATATCCATTTCTCCTGTTTCAAGATCGAAGATGACGATGACAATCATCCGCCTCACATCCTTCCTCCTAAAATGTCGCTCTCATCCTCCTCTTCCTCACACCAGGAAGTTTTTAGATCTTCAGTTTTTTACAAGATCCCACCACCAGGAGAACAGAAACTGCCTGATCCACTAAAGGTAACGTAATAATTATAAGAGTAGGGATTGGACAATAAACTAAATGTATTTAGTCACTGAATGATAAAAAGCCAGTTTATGGTTTGCTTCTGCTGTACTCGTGGGAAAATACACAGCCTATTAGCATTAGCATCTCTAAATATAACAGAAATCCATTCATAGACATTGAAAGTATTTGGGTATTTTTGATCCGGTTTGCTTTCTCAGCCATTGTACAACTAGTTAGCACCAGAGCTAATGTTTACAACGGAGCACTTCCTTATTACAGAACACTTCCTGATTTTCACAGCAGGCTAAACCAATAACAGTTGAAGCTACCACAATCAACCAACCAATCATAGACTTACGCCCAAGATCTATGGTTGGTTGATTGTTTTTAGGTCCCACAGAGCCCCAGATTTATGAATATTATAATTTTTTCAGTGTCCCTAATTAATAGCCCTCTAATGCACAGGTTATTTTGAGTAATATTTTAAAAACGCATGTTATACCTTTACGTGAATGTACTGCAGTGTCTTTTGTGTTCAACAGCTCGGTCCCAAGACGGGGAAGAAGGGGATGTCGAGAAAGTCGTCTGCAGAAAAGACACAGCTCAAAGACTCAGACAACGACAGCTGTGATCGGGAAATAGACTTTTAATCATTCATACGCCACACTCAGCATAGATGACCTCTCCTGTTTAAATGATTCATTAATCAACGAAGCATTACATTAATAAACACGATTGAGTTAGAAATATTGTTATTGATGTTATTAAATTATAACCTCATGTAAAATCAAAGTACATTTGTAAAACATCTGTGTCCTTGGTCTGAGTTTCCGCTGAGGAATGGCATATAAAGAATATAAACTAACTAGACCACTTATGACTAACACAGCATCGGACAAATGATGATGATGCCCACACAAACACTGCATGTAAATCTACTGGTATTTGACAAATAAAACAATATGTTATATATACTAATATGAATCTATTCATATTCACCACAGTTCAATAATTAAAGAATGTATATGTAGGCAAATTCAGACACAAATGTTATATTTATTTTTATAATATAAAACATTATGTTCTAATATTACACTAAATGTAATTCAGATGATCCATAATACACTACAATAAAAAAGGTTACACTTAAACGCATCACATTGTTTGCCTGAACGTGAAAAGAAAAGGCCACTCTAAAAGACTCGTCCTTGCTGGGTCTTTCTCTCTTCCTCACTCCCTCAGTTCTTCCACACCTGACACCGTGCATCCAGAAAGTATTCACACCACATTTTGTTATGTTCCAGCCTTTTTCCGAAATGGAATAAATTCATTTTTGTCCTCAAAGTTCTACACACAATAAATTGATAATTTAGTAAAAATTGTAAAACTATTAAGTTTGAGCTCAGGTGCATTCTGTTTCCACTGATCATCCTTGAGATGTTCCAACAGCTTAATTGGAGGCCACCTGTGGTAAACTCTTGACATGATTTGGAAAGGCACACACCTGTCTATATAAGGTCCCACTCTTGAAAGCACTAAAAATATCTGCTGCTTTGAAGGTCCCAATGAGCACAGTGGCCTCCATCATCCATAAATGGAAGATGTTTGGAACCACCGGGATTCTTGCTTTTGATTTCTTAATATTTTATTTTTAATAAATTAGCAAAAATCTCAAAGACCACCTTTTTCACATTATGGGGTATTGTGTGTGGAATCTTGAGGACAAAAATGAATTCATTCCATTTCGGAATATAACAAAAAACTGAATACTTTCCGGATGCACTGTACAGACAAAATCAACAAATGCAGATGTCTTGTGCACACACTAATGGGTCAAAATCACACAAGGCAGGTCTTAATAAATGTACTTGTTTCACAGCTTCTATCTTCTCTTTGTTCCTCCAAAACCTGCAAAGTCAAATAAAATACAAAATTATTAGTTACTATGACAATATGATGTGAACAGATAAGAATAAAGCTGTGGTATTTGCTTCTACAGACAATAGTGTGGGTAAGCGCAGCCGGACTCTACCCCTCAATGAAGTAGGTAGAATGTATGTCAAACCTGATGCAGTCCTTGTCCCAGAAGATGACGTGGTGTGAGATGAAGAAGAGGATGAATAGGGTCTAGAACTATAGTTCCTGTGGCCGTAGTATCCACCATAACTGTGATGTGGCTGGGTCCTGAAAATAGACATTTAAATCAAAAGAGTTATAATCTAAGCCTGTTCACGGTGTTCATTAAGCTGGAGGCAGGGAAACATTCTGAGGTAGAATTTGTCAATGAAGACGCAGTAATCAGCGTTAGATGTGTTAATCATTTATGTTTGAGTTAAAACTACTTTATATCCAGTGTGAATAAACTATTTGTCTCAAAAGTAAACACAGTGTTAAGATTTTTACAGTGAGGTGATCAACCCAATAATTAAACTTTATTAAAATATCCGGTTCCAAATTTGTGAATTCTGTTTGGATATTTTTTTACTAACATTATTGAGATACAATACTGGAACAATTGTTATTATATCATGCCTGATATGTTGAATGGTTCGTGTATATTATTGTGTCTTCTAGGGCTGCAGGATTTTGATAAAATATCTAATCACGATTTCTATGACAATTAGATTTTTTGATTAGATTTTCAAAGTTGTTTTTAAACCAAGATTGAGTTCACAGCACATTTTAAACTGCCTGGAAGCATTAACACTTGAAAGTAGACTAACTGTTAACTTCCTCAAGAACCACATGCCTTTCAGAACATGTTTCTAGAGGTTAAACCTGCAAAGTAATCAGTTTTTTTTATTGCATACATTTTGTTCTGTGCAGTGGATATTGGCTAAAAAATTGCAGTCTTTGTGATTTCGATTCCATTGCAATCAATTGTGCAACCTTCACTTACCTCTGACGGCCGAACAGGTATCCCAACAGCCCTCCTGTTCCCATCCCAGTCCAGAATCCTCCTCCTCCAGTGTTGTGTGTAGTGCGGCCCCCGGTGGATGGATTGGGGCCCTGAGTGTAGTCACTGTGGAAGCCATAGCCCGGGTTGTCACCAGGATAACCTGAATTAAAAAAAATATATATATATATTCCAGTCAAGTACCTCCATTTAGTTTCACTGTGTAGTACAACATATTAGTACGCTCAATCATGTTGAGTGTTACAATGTCAAAATCTATCAATTAAGTCCTTATTTAAAACTTAAGACTGAACAAAAGTCAGATTAAAGACTGTGACATGGTGCAATAGATTAGAGAATATACATAGTGTGTTTGCTGATATTGTAAGAACTATAATGCCGAGATAAACTGTGCAGCCCCAATAAACCCCTTTTGTCTAAGCTACTGAAAACAAATCAACAGTGGGATTAATTAACACTAACACATATGAAGATGACACAAGCCAGTACACAAGGCTCTTCTTGGAAACACACACTTACGTCACTACCTTCTTTATCTCCTCATTACGTACCTGTTGAGGTGTAGTCGGCCTTGAATCCCGGTGGAGGAGGTCCCGAGGTGGAGCTATAGTGGTCCTGGCCCGGTCCCTGAGTTGGTCCCTGGGCTGGTCCCTGGGCTGAGTTTCCACTGAGAAACAACTTATACAGACCAAAGGCAATGAGCAGGAGAACAGCTACAACCAGGAGACCGCTTGAGTCCTCACCACTCGAGGGGTAAGAACTGTGCTGACTCTGGTGGTGTTGGGAGTGGTGCTTGTTACCGGAGAAACCACTGAAGAAATTGGAGGCAAAATCTGCAAAAAAGAACAAAATAATGTTTATAATTGCCCATTCTTGTCTTGAAACAGTAAAACCAGTAGTTCTCAACAGGTCTAAATGTTGGACTGAATCCCTGATCATTTTGATTCTTCTACATAATTTTTGGGCACATCAATCAATTTCATCTTATTGTGAAGTTAAAAAAATACACTTTAATAAAACACTTATACTAATAAATAAGATGAACATTGTAAATATATGAAGTTTCACACTTTTGGATTTCAGTACCCCACTGTGTGTGTGTAAAGTGTAAAAAAAAAAACAATATGAAACACAAAAATTGTTGACTGGACAAAAGCAACAAATACATTGAAATAATAAAAACAATATTGAAAGTCACAACACAATTTGTGGAAAATAGGATGAGGAAAGTTAAAATAATGCTGTCAGGATGGTATAAGAACTATATAAAGATACTACTAAAGTAAATGAATGTACGAGCAGTAATCAATATTGGTACTCAGTTATAACTACTGAGACAGTTTAGTTACAAATGCAAACATATTCAAATCCTTAAGAATCTACCTCCAAATCCATTAGATCCTTGTTGGGATCCCCAGCTGCCCTGGTTCTTCCTCCGACCCTCTTCTGTCAGCTCCAGACTGTACTCTAGACCACACGACCCAGTCAGAATATAAGGGTCTGAGGGGTGGTTGTACCCTTCACAGCTCACTTCAATTCGACCAAAACGGTATGAATTATCCAGATCAGTCTTACACTCCCACTGTAATGAAGACAAAAAAGATTTTAACTAACCTACAAATTAATCTCCTCTTTGGACTTCCTCTAGGCCTCCCGTCTGGCAGCTCTAACCTCAGGATCATCCTTCTACCGATATATTCACTATCCCTCCTCTGTACATGTCCCATATATTCACTATCCCTCCTCTGTACATGTCTCATATATTCACTATCCCTCCTCTGTACATGTCCCATATATTCACTATCCCTCCT
>JAVQKC010088444.1:0-22875 GCA_036025475.1 Philypnodon macrostomus
AAAAAACATTGCACTAAGTAAAAATAAGATGTATTGAAATATATTTGTAAATCATTTTATTTTACAAATTTGAATGTTTGAACATGATTATTGTTTAATATGTAAAGTTATGGTACAATAATTCATGTTAAAGGGACCCTAATGTAGAAATTGTATTCACTGTAATTCATAGTGCATTCATGATTTCTGTGCAAATGTGAACTTTTGATAAACAATTTAGCTGGGATTTAAAATATACATTCCATAAGTAAGCTATATTACAAAAATAGAATTGGAAATGAATGTTATTAATGTTTTGTGCTATTACTATCTACATTATAGCCTTACATTATTGAACATATGGCCATATAATGATATTGAAATGTGAACTTGATAAGTAATAGCCCTGTTGTTTACAGGCTAGGTTTTTTTGTGGGATCGTTGGATATGGAATTCTTCCTGACGAGGAAGATGGCGAGCCTTTTCCCTTGAACCGAACCAGAGCCATTCTAAGTTGGCCGTGAGAGAACTGGAGTTCTCCCACCATAAACTGTTACAACTGTGTGGTAGGACAAACCGCACCTATCAGACTTTTGACTATTGGATCTTACTGGACTGACTATTGAGCCGGCAGGACTATTTTTTATCTGAGCTCAGATAGGACACTTGGGGAAATCATTTGTATCTTTATTTTATTCTCCTATTATTACACTTGAATGTGCACTGTTTACTTTTGCAAAGTGTTCAATACAGTTACTCCTTTTGCAACTTTTATCTTTGAATTCGGTTATCATTCTGCTCATTACACTACTTACCTTAGCCCTCCTACGAACCTAACGAACCCAACTATTGGCCCAATACATACCAAACACCTACTTACACATAAGTAACTATATCTCTTCCTGTACCTGGTTACATACGCTTGAAAGAAATTAACTGCGTCTTGATCAAGCCAAAGAAACGCAGCAAACTTTTCTAGTGACAACCCTTTTTCATCACATTTACTTTCTATCTCACAGCATCTCCTCTTTATTAACGTTCTCCATTTGACACCGTGACAAAGAGGAACTCATAGCTTATCTGTGAGCGGCGACACCCCTCTCCTTCCCCTCACACACACACACCCTTCCTCCACCCACGGGGCTTGTTATTGTGCTGCGTGCGCCAATGACAGATAACGACCAAGCTAATGAATTTCTAAACTAATCTATATTTGTACACAGTTCACAAGGGGCCATACAGCGGCGAAGGGGAGGGGGTAGCGTTGAGGGGAAAGCTAAGCAGTCCTGACACAGGCAGCACAAACAGGAGCTTTTTGGAAGGAGACAAAGTGCATGTCTGGAACTTCAAATATAGACCTGTGCTTTAAAAATGTATTAGTGTAGACAGCCCAGGAGCATTCAGCAGGTAAAAGACCAATGTGACCTAGATAAACATTTTAACCAACAACTTGACAGGTCCTGTGGTTAATGTCTCATGCACCTCCCCAAACTAGAATATGTGCCTTTGCTGGTCAAGTATTGTTCTAAATACAGGACTTTATGCCACAAAAACAATGTCAATATGATGTATTATAGAGATGTGCACTCTCTGGGCATCTCCAATTGCCACTTTATTCACATTTCACATCATCACATCTCAAATGATATGTTTATTACAGCATTATAATTTGAACATTATATTTTCTTGAACCACAGTTTCTGAAAACAATCTTTATATTTCAGTATCTCTTATCCCAGAGACACATGGATTAAACACAGATGTTATGCAGGTCCAGTGAAGTGTTTATGTGATTTTCTTGAGCACTTGCTTTAAATGCCTTCCTCCGCCCGGATACACTACATTAGAGCTCTGATTTCTGATGTGCATCTCCACTGTACGTTTTATGGGCAGGACGCATGCTTGGCTCTCCCCGTCAGTGAAGCGCGTGATGGACTCTCTGATACATCTGTTCTATTTTAAATTAACTTAAGTAAACTGTCATCTGTCAAGCTCCTATAACGTGACGAGTTTCAGGGAGGCATAAGCCTGACTTTTCTTTTCTTCCTTTTTCATTGAAACTTTTAGTGAATGATTGCTAACTGTTGGTGTTGCTAGCACAGAACAGCTGTGGCGGGTGTGACACCGGTGCAACCTGGCACAACCAAGTGCCACTTGCTTCCCATAAGGAATAGGATCAGGCCTTTTTTGAGGTTGTTTTTGAGTTAAATTTGAGACTTTGACAGTGAGCTGTGAAGAGCATGCGATTTATCTGACTTGGCATCAAAACTACTGTGGGTAATGTGCAAATTTTTCAATTTGACCAATAAAAGAAGCAGCAACATAACTCAACCCTTCCTGTTGACCAGCTACATGGCTACATTATATTTTTGAGGTATATTACAAAATCAACTGAGTGAAGTGTGTCACAGTCACATTTTGAGTGATTAGGTGTGAATACATATTTTAAGTGTAGAAGCCCTATCATTTCTGTGAAGAACTATCAGAGTTTGTAATGTGTTGTGATATAGCTGTTTACTTCTACAGTACAAGCTAATTTAGTTAATATCATTTTAATTATGGATTAATTATACATGGAACTTTCCAAGACCTCAAGGAATTCTAAGAGTCCATTACAAGTGACCCCATTATTTATTCTCGCAGTCACACACTGTACCTCTGTAGTCTCAGCTGCTTTGAGGCAGACTGACAAAGACACGGCAGCCATACCACAAATACAGTCTTTCTCAACCCCCCTTGACACACACCAATCACACAAATACATGATGATTAATGATGAGTTGGAAAGGGGATCACATCTCCACCTTTCCCAATAGTGGGCGGTCTACACTACGGCCTATTGTTATGCCATAATAAACATAGAGATAAACAGCACTCTTTTGTTTGTGGCATTTACTTGAAAACAATATTTTCATTTACATGCAAAACAATTAGTGGTGAGGAGAGATATGAAGAAAAAACATTATAATCACATCAACTTAACAACTGTAAAGCATTGAGTAAATATTTCCCAGGTACATTTTGATGCATGTGCATTTGTTTTGCTATGTTGATTCAAATTTGAGATAAGTAAAAATAATTAGTTTCTTCAAAAAGAGTAACCTTCATGAAATACAAAACGTCCTTATAATTTACTTTACCTAAGTGACCTTGGTGTTTATCTAGAAGCCCCTTCTGGTGTGTGTGAAAGCTTTCTACACATTTTCATTGATAAGGTGGAGAGCATTAGTCCTCCATCCTATGACCCATCTGTCACTGTTTCCTGTACTGTTATCTTTGACAAGTTTGAGCCTGTGACACTTTCATTTTTAGATAAAGATTTTGCCCAAATAAAACCTTCACAGGCTCACCAAATGACCCACTTCCACCCAGTTTTTAAAGAGGTCTTCAAAACGTTGGGGCCATTGGTTGTTGCTGTTCTAAACAGCAGCCTGGCAAATGGTGTGCCTCTCTCTTTTAAATATGCTGTGGTACACCCACTGATTAAAAAACCCAACCTTGACCCGGGGGAACTTTCACATTTCCGCCCCATTTCAAAACTCCCTTTTCTCTCTAAAAATCCTACAGAAAATCATTTACGCTCACTTAAAGTCGATTTTGGATGAACACAGGATCCCTGAGGGCTTCCAGTCTGGTTTCAAACATCTCCACCGTACTGAGTCTGCTTCATTGAGAGGTTTTAACGAGATTCTCATGGCTACTGATTCTTGTCAGTGTGTGGCATCCTGGTCCTGTTAGATCTGAGTGTATCTTCCTATCCCGACTCTTTAGCTGATCGTACTTTGTGCCAGTATTGGTTGTGTCTTTCTCAGTCCCTCTCACATATGGAGTGCCTTGGGGATCTATTCTTGGTCCTCTGTTGTTCTCATTGTATTTACTTCCCCTTGGGTCTATCCTGAAAAAACATGGTGTCTCCTTTCACCTGTATGCTGATGGTCAGATTTATTTTTCTTGATATACCTCTAAAACATGGCAATAGAGGTTGTGTGTGGTTGTGTGTGCAAGGATATCAGCGGCCATGTTATTTTGACCCACTGACAGCCTCCCAGTAGAAGCAGGTTCTTTGACTGAGCTTCCATAAAAATGGATCATTTTAAACTGGAATCACAAATTTGTGCAGTTGTGGGGTTTTTTCCAGCTCCGTCAGCTGGCTAAAATCAAACCCATTGTGTCTCGACATAATTTTGAAATGATGATCCATGCTTTTATTACCACTCGGTTGGATTTTTGCAATGCACTTTATGTCAGGATTAGTCATTGGCCATCTGCAGTTAGTACAGTTTTTTTTTAAGATACTGTATATATATATTTTCGGGCTTTTTTTGATAGGACAGTAGACTGAGAGCGGAAAGTGACATTCGACAAACTGACGTGAGCCAGATTCAAACTCTGTAGGCTCTGAATATGGGCCGCACACTGTACTTACTGAGCTAAACGACAGCCCCAGCAGCACGACTTTTAACTGGTAACCACAAGTATGATCACTTTACTCCAATTTTAGCATCTCCTCATTGGTTGCCCGTGCGATTCCATATTGATTTTTTTTTTAAATAAGGAAAAAATAATAATTAAAAAAATCATGTCTATATGTCTATATGGTCTTGCCCATGTCTGACCTGATTCAGCCGTGCACTCCCTCACGTTCCCATCTGTTGTTAGTTTCTCCGTTGCCTCAACTGTGGAATGAGTTACCCCTGCATGTTACCCCATCTAAAAACACACTTTTACTCAAGAATGAGGTGTTGACCTGCTACTGTTTTAACCATGAGTTTTATTGTATTGTTTTATTGTCTTATATTTGAATATTTTAGTCTCATTTTATGTTTTTATTGCATTTGTCTTGATATCTATTTAATTGAGTACAGCACTTTGTGTTTGTGACCTTGTTGTTATTTTAAAGTGCTTGTTTATCTCCAAAGAACACTTCCCTCAGGGCCGTACAGACATCAGGCCCCTCATAACTGTGACCTTATATAGCTGCTTGTCTGACCCTCTCTGGTTCATGTGGTTCATGTGGAGGAGCCCTGCCATTGGCCTAAACCCCCTTCAGAGGGTCAGACTAACTGGATGAGACCAGCTCTAGACCCTGGACTTCAGCAGTATGCCTGTGTATATGTGTGCCCTATCTGCTTTAGCCTCAAACATGCTTTGCTCATCTTCAGCATCAGCAGCAGTCAACAATTTTGTATGAACTTTATTTTCTGTTCTGGAAATAGTTTGAAATACCAACAATAAACAATTTCTTCATTCTGTGTTGTATTTTACTATGATGTTTGAGAAGCACAGCCACACCTCTATGGAATATATGTGTTTAGAAACGTATACATTATGCAGTGTGTCTGGAGCCTTCAATTTTTAGAACCAGACCTGGTCTTTTGCTGAATTACTGAACTAACAGGCACATTACCCTGATCCTTAAGCAAGTATTTGGAATATGTTTGAAAGCCTTCTGCAGCTCTCTTTGAATATGAACCGGATCATCATATTGTCCCACTCTTGAGCTCTTCTCACAATTTTGCATCTCTTCGCTGGCTTCAGGTGAATTTAGAGTCAAGTTTAAAATCTTGCTTCTAACTTACAAGGCCTTGAGTGGATAGGCCCCAACCTATCTCAAGGATGCTATCCTGCCATATCATCTGAGCTGTGCACTTCCCTCTCAAAATGCAGGTTTATTAGTGGTGCCTAGAATCTCTACAAGTATGGTTGGAGGAAGAGCCTTTAGTTTCCAAGCTCGAGCTTTATGGAATCAACTTCCAGCTCATGTTAGAGAGACACAGTTTCTATGTTTAAGGTTATAAGGTCATCCTTTATGAGAAAGCTTATGTTCAGAACAGCGAAAGAACAGGGTGGATCTCAGAGTTCTTTCTCAGGGGTAGATGAGCTACGCTGCATTAGGAGTATGGTGCACAGAGCACTTTCCACTTTTTTACTATTGTCTCTGTCTCTTCAGTTCTGCACTTTACACATCGTTAACTTATAGCGAAATTTCACTCCTCGTCTTTTGCCTCGTTCGCGTCGCATGGAAACCACAGGAGTACCTTTACCTAGACTTAACATGGAAATCAGTCGCACTCATTCAAGTGTTGGGTCATTTTTCCCACGGCCCATTTATCCCACAGCCCAATGTTTCCACGTTTCTTAGAGATTTTTGAATATTAAGACCAGTGGTCCCACAGCCCATTATTCCCACATTTCTTAGAAACCAGGCCAGTGTTATGGGTAAGAGTTAGAGGTTAGGTGTGAGTTGTTAGGGTTGAAAGGGGGGCTGTGGGAACAATGGGGCGTGAGACCTATGGCATGCTCCCGCAAGGGTAGTTTGCCAAGAGAAAACAGAGGAAGATGAAAGAAGCTTCATTCACCCCATAATAACTCATTTAGCCATCACATTGATTTTGAAGATTTTAATTAGGGTAAAAAACTTGCTAAGTTCCACTTTGAAATGCAATGTCCAGTGATACTAAAACATTGATTCATTTGAAAAAGCTTTTCTCATCTCATCTCGTCATACTTGGCTGAGGTGTGCACCACTTTACAGTGAGTTGTGGTTGACCAGCTGTTGTCTTTGAAAACTTGTGCCAGTCTGAGACACAGGTTCACCACTTTATCACCAGTGCTTTGATAAGGGAACAGCTGTGTGTTTATGATGACAGGAGCTCAGAGAAGTGAAAACTCTCTTTTAAACTTCTGCTTTACTCTTCTGTAGGATAAGCTCAAATAAAACAGAGCCTCTGGCACATTAGCATTTAGCATAGCATTAGCCTAACTGATCTTGTCATTAATTTGGCATGTCTGCTTTGCATAAATGGAAATGTGGAGAAGGGCTGTGGTAAATGTCAGCAGGGACTGGAGGTGAGGAGAGGTGATGGAGGTCGGTACAATCAGCTCAGAAGAGTGTCCTGGAGAACAAGGTCTATCTTCTAAATATAGATCTTTTTAGAATCACACCATTCTTATCATAGGTTTGGAAAGGTAAGGTATACTTACGGATATCTGTTCTCTGCATCCCTCCTTCAAAGCTGGGTGGGCAAGATTTCAGGAGCAATGCGTGACCTGGTTCCTAGTAAAAAAAATTACAAAATTATTACATATATAGAAGAATAGCCATTTTATGTTTTAGGTTAGTTAAAACCAGCGCGTGCAGACTAAAACACTCCAAACACGGGTAGAACATGCAAACTACACACAGAAAGACCCTGTTCTCTTAAGGAATCAAACCCTGAATCTTCTTCAAACCCCTTTGCCATCCTGTGAACACTCCAACTTTTATCCAAGCATGTGCTGAACTGGCAAGCAAGCAGTTATGTCTATAAATGAAACCGTGTGATTCAAGAAAATATTCAGCTTCTCAAGAGCTACAGAAGAATCTTCACAACCTAAAACAGGGTATTGAGGGGTTGGAGCTTGAGTGTGTGTGGGGTGATGCTGGGGTCTGAAGAGTGTGGATGTGGGCGAGAGTGAGCTGCAAGAGTGCAACAGAGAGAGAGAGAGAGAGAGAGAGAGAGAGAGAAAGAAAGAGAGAGAGAAATGAGTTATTTCTGTGTGATGGTGAAGGAGAGGGACTTCATTAGCTGGGCCTGACTGATGTGCTCGTCACACACTGTGGGTGCATGATAAAAGGAGTAGGGGTCTATGGGGAGGGAGGGGGTGGGGGGTTTCGGGCAGGCAGGCGAAGGAAGATGAAGAGGTGGGAACCGAGGTGGGAACAGAGGTAGAGCTGAGGGAACAGGCGCAGGGTCGTGTATAGGCTTTTCACATTCAGGTCTACTGTGAGGGGCTGCTGCACACACACTAGGTCTGTCAAATAGATTATGAGCCACATTTCATCGAAACAGTTAAGTACATACCGCATGTTCAAGACAAATGTGTAAAAGTGCAAACCAAAAATCCGAAGAATAAAGGTCATTCAAGTGTGCTGATTATACGGGAGCAGAGGAGTTGATAGATTGCCTTGTTAAATAATGAGAAGGTTGGTCGTTGAAATGTCTTAGTTTTGTCTTATTTGTCAGAGAGGTCATTCCTCTGTTAGTCTGCCCCAGGGCAATTGTGACTACAGACTTCAAACTGCAGAATAGCCACAAAAAAACTGCTTTTTCAGTCTAGAATAACCATAAAATATGAACTTTTTACAATTTAAAGAGACCTAACAATTGAATGTCCACTGTCGTCTGTAACAGTTTACAGCTCATTGGTGGACCTCATGAAGGCAGTGTTTATGAAAGTGGTACAATGACTCCGAGCAGTTCTTTCCACTGTCCACTGGAGCGCATCACTGAAGGTTTTGAGCTGGTGCAGCCACAGTGAGCAGATAAGAGTGGACTTATCACCACTGCGTTAAACCTACAGCTAATGAAACGAGGGGCTGTAAACAACATGTAAATGAGATGTGACCTGGTGCCAGCAGCCACTCACTGCATGTATATTCATGAAGACTCTTATGAGCTCACATCAAGTAAACCCCACTACCCCACCCTCCTCAAGCAGCCCCACTAACCCAACCCCTCCCTGTCCCCCCTCAGACAGCCTCGCTCCTGCTGTGATTCATGTTTATGTCCTCTTCACATATTGCAGTGGCATGGAGGCAGTGAGTGTATAAAGAGCTCTTAAATGACTGATTTATGCTCAGACTAAATGGTTGCATTAAAGTTGTGTGCCTCACTTTGTTGTTGGCCAAATGGCAACTTTAGCAAATCTTATTGAAGCCATTCAGTGTATAGTGTTATATTTATTAGTGCATATTATGTAAAAGTATGCTGTAAATATATCTCTGTATAGTTTTACTGGTGGTGTTTGGCCCACTGGTGCTGATATACGTTTTAATTAATAATAAAAATAACCCAAAGCACTTTACTGTAGTCCACCACTCATTCCACAGGTGTTGGTAAGATACCTCAGTTGCCCTGGGTCAGGCTGACAGAAACGTGGCAGCCATATAATGCCTACAAAATCTCTCACCAACAAACACTATCAGACTATCCAACCCCATCAGTTCATGCTTAACTTTTTGAATTGAAAATTGATTATATATTGTCCCCATTATATATAATTTCTATATATTTATAAGGTGCTATCTGTGTAAATTCTGTATAAATCCACTTTAAAAAAAATCAAGGCTTGATATTACAGATAAAACTTGATTTATTTATATTTTTGCAAAAACCTCAAAAATGAATAAAACTCAACAAAACCTGCTATTTTAAAGATTAGGTATCCAAATATAGGAATATGTAAATAACTCTAGGACAATAGAATTAGAATATACTATATTTCACACCATAAACTTTTTGAAAATCTCACCTACAGCAATTTATATATTTGCAACTATTTTCAGCTTGGCATGATTTATTGACAGCTAATAAGTTTTTTGAGCTGGATAAAAGTTTGCACAGATACCTTGGGCATGTATTAGAATATCCAGGGCTTGGAGCCAAAGGGACGTAAGTGGGATTTTTCAAGTTTTACAGGAGAGCCAAAACAAGTTTTCAGCAAAACTAAATCAGATGCTGTTCCCTTCAGCCTCACACAGGAATGGTCATATTTGTGTAATCAAAATGAGAATCTATATAAAATTGATCCTACCACACTTTAAGTTAAAAAAAGGTTTTGTTTTTTGGTTTTTTTTTTTTAAGAGCAAAAAAAGAGTAAGATATGCTTTTCTTTTTTTTTTTACATTTTTTCTTTTTTTTTTTTTGTAAACGTGACAAGAATTTGGACGCACGTGAGTGAACCTATGTAGACAGAATGAAGAGTTTCATACACATAACAACTTTCGGAGGGATTTTTAATATTTTACTACAGTGGCCCTGAAGGGAAAAACACCTACACAATTTTCAGAGGCCACAAAAACCATAAAAAGATTTTCACAAACTCAAAAACCAAAAGCACTCTCACAATTTCCAAAGCTGAAATTGCATCGTATTTTACAGATAAAAACAATGTAATAAATGAACTGATGCTATTAACTCATTTTATATTTATTTTAAAAAAACCATTAACATCAACCTTGGCATACACAAAGCAACTTTCATAAAACATTCCAAAAATTTAAAAACATCAATAACCATCTATAAAAAATTACCAGTAACTAATTTTATAGTCCCATTAAAATCAAGATCATCAACCTTTTTAACTGTACTTTACAGTGCTCTTATTCACTAATCTGCCCCGATCCACTTTAGTTCTTACTAATCTGAAACGTTTAAAGAGTGATAAATCTCCTCGTGACATTGTGGGACACTTCATTTTTGATAATTGTGCTGATTCCTGGAGTGTACAATGGCTGTGGATCTGGTTGTACTGGTTCACACTGTCACACTATCATTATCTGACTATGACCTGACTGTGTTTATGGTCTGTCACAGAGAAGGGTTTAACGTTTGAATAGCATAAAAGCAGATTGAGCAGAACTTTCATTTATATAAAACAAATTCGCCCAAAATTGTACTTAAGCCCCTTTGGCTCAAAGCTCTCGATATGTTCTAGACTTCTGCATGAATGGGATACAAAGTAAGAACAGAATATTGATTGGTTGGTTTGAAAGTTGATTCACCGCCATTACATAATGTAAAGTTCTACATTACTTATACATTATATGTATTACTGCGCTGTTATGGTTTATTATACTTCATAAATTGCTTTTATTAATTTCCTGTGATCTGCTACTGAAGTGTAATAATAGCTCCAGTGATAAATTGACTTAAAAGAATCTGACTAATTAAAGCAATGATTAAAAAGTGAAGTGGAATAAATGACCTAAAGCTTGTCTAATACAAAAACAAAACTGAACACTTTTGAATAAAGAACAAAAACACTGGAATGTTTGTAGATGCAGACAGTATTGCTTGTTTAATTAAGAATACAAATATAAATCCTTTTGCTTTGTACAATACAGTTAGATTAGAGAGGTTATAGGTTATGTTCTCTGTAAGTTTCTTGTTATTGAAGTGAGAGAACAGTGGGTTTTGCTATCATATACATATATGTAAAAAAAAAGAGAGAAAAAAAGCAAATGTTCCAAAACTCACAATGTAGTAAAAGTAGTAAAAAGACACACATGGACACGCACACACACACACACACACACACACGCACACGCACACGCACACACACACACACATTCTGCTGATGGACAGATGTTGTTTGTGTGTTGCCACAGTGACTCTTTGGCCTCTATTTCATCCTATCCCTGCAGCTTCTTGTCTCACACCAACACACTGCATGTACAAATCTACTCTTTGGTCTTTCTCAAACTTCAGCTTCCTATATTCACTATCCCAATCTCAATCTGGGAAACCTGATGTTTTCTCCCAGGCAGCTGTTCCTCTGATGTACTTACTCACGATCATTTGTCACTCCCAAAGAGAACCTCAACATTCATATTTATTCTACTTCCAGCTCTGCCCCTGTCTCTAAATGACACCATAATGTAATTTTGTGACATAATTGGCAAAACAGACAGGAGTCCATGCTACAGGCTAACATTTGAAGTAAATGTGTCTAAGTAAGTGAATCCGAATGACCTCAAACAGGGTTATGGTCTGGTGTTGATGTCTTTAAGGGTACGATATAGACTTAGGTTTGAAAAGCCCTGGGAGCCCGCGGCCGTTCATAACCTGGTCAAGGGGACACCATTGTGGTCGTGTTTGTTCCGCTGTTGTGTCGGACAGACTGAAAAGCCAAAGCGAGGCAGAGTGGGATGTTCTGAGAGCTGTGTCTCTTCTCCAAGGACATGACCAGGCCCCATGCCCGAGGGCCTCCGTTCATGCTTCATTTAGATTATTCATGAAAGGAAGAAAGGCGCGGAGGAGGTGAGGACAGTTCCGATGTGGCAGACTTCACAAACTGGCTTCAGATATTTCTCTGACAGCCTGAATCACTGCGGCTCCACTGTACTGGTGGAGTGCAGAGGACACACTGTCAAATAGAACATTATCTATCGGTGAATGGTCTTTCTACATTCTCTATTTTATTCAGATTGTAGAATACCGCATTTGTGTGATTCACTGAAGACATATGATTATCATTCAGCTGAAGTAATAATAATGGCACACACATTTTATGTTATAGACTGAGAGTGGCATAAGTGATAGGACATGTTGTATACTAATCAAAAGTTTGGCAGTTCAGTCTTCACTTCAACAGTTTAAACTCCCTTTGTGTTCTTGGGTCAGAATGTTCAATTATGTTAGTCGTGTGATTTGTGGTACGTGTTTAGTTTGCATGGTATTGGCTTGTCTTCAGTTTGCCTGAGGACAGCTGTGGTTACAGAAGTAGTTCAACACCATCAATGAGTGACGGTGGAGTGAATAAATTATAAACCTAATTGTACATCACTTTGAGACTAATTATTATAGATACTGCATGAATGTGTTTTAATTAGTGGTTAGTAGTTTAGTATTGTTTTGTGTTAAGGTATTGTTGTAAAATATTTAACATGAATTTATTAATACTGTAAGCTGGTGCATATAGTAATGCTCGAGACACTGAGCACTGTCCTTGGTGCTGAAACAAGCAACGTTGTACTACTGTAACTATTAGGTCAAGGTACAAGAGGGTAGCAAAAATCACATTTGAACAATAGGACTCCACACATCAGCCTTCTTCATCTGAATTATTATTGGGGGTGAGTAAATGTAAAGTGCATTTAACTGACATACAATATGAAACAATAAAACAATAAAACCGGGAAGAAGGAAGTATGTGTGTGTTTGTGTCATGTGGGGGTATGTGTGTGTTTGTGCGTGTGTGTGTGAGTCGCTGATCCAGTCTTCCCGCTGCAGCTGCTCCAAAGAGCGTGCCGTACTCAGCCTTGTGCTGAAGGAAAAGTGGTGAAAACTTAAGGCCACTCAGTTGAAGATGCTGTTTTCTGTTGAATGAGCCCACGTGTATTTTATTCACACTTGCACAATGTGTGTGATAAGTACTGTTAGACGGGCCGTTCTGTGCGCCAATCATAATGATAGACTTTATTTTGAAAGGGAGACCTTCGCGATCTTCCCGCATTGGCTCGATCAACGTATTGGGCACCCCTGATCTAACCCAATCCTCATCCCTCACACCAACTAACTTCATGTCCTCGTTCACTACATTGATAAATCTCCTCTTTGGTCTTCCTCTAGCCCTCCTGTCTAGCAGCTCTAACCTCAGCCTCATCCATCTACCCATATATTCACTAGCCCTCCTCTGTACATGTCCCGTATATTCACTAGCCCACCTCTTTCTGATCCTATCCACAAACATCACCTTCAGCTCTGCTCCTGTCTGTTCCTCATAGCCATCTTTAGACCATACAACAGTTAGTTTTCTTATCTTGTGCTGATTCTTGTTTGCAGTTGGTCAAACAGACTACATCAGGCACGCCCACCTCAGAGTGTCCCCAGGCTACTGCAGGTCCAAAGAAACACCCACGATCTCGTTCCTTTGGTGGACTCATCAAGGTACAACAAACAAGTGTCCTACAATATGGAGGTTGCATCCAAACTTTTTTACATTTCCATATCTGTGTCCCAGGTTAGCTGTGCTACAGGGATAGTGTTTTACTGAAGAGTCAATGAAAAATGCTCAGCAGCAAAACAAAAATACTGTAGGATTTAAACAAATGGAAGAGAAACAGCCTAAAACATCAGTAGTATAAGACTTGGAGACACGCAGAGGGCGGTATCTGAAAACAATGAGAGCAGAGGTTTCTTGCTCTGAATCTTTTTCGTTCGCTGTTTGTGTTTTAGCGCAAAGCTCGAGGTGAACAGATGACCAGGGTCAGGCACATTTCACCAGAAGCGGCCTTGAGAGTGACGAGGAAGACGGGGAAAGAGAACATCATCCTGCAGGCTGTACGTCTCAAATATTGAAAATGTCATTAGAATAAATGTATCCAGATGTCTTATTGGATTATATGAATCCACAGGTGAACACTCCAAATGGTCAGGTTTTGGGGAAGGCAGGACTCGTCGTGAAAAACTCAGAGTTTGCTTTTAAAGAAAAGGTTGTCAAGATTTCAAGGGTAAGTTCAATGCTGTGCCACAATGGACCACTGTATTCAATGCTTATTTGTAGGAGTATAAAGTCAGATGTGTTTGAGATGTTTTGACCATGTACAGAGGATGGATAGTGAATATATGTAGCTGACCGATAGGAGGCCTAGAGGAAGACCAAAGAGGAGATTTATGATGCAGTCAGAGGACATGAGTTAGTTGATGTTAGAGAAGAGGATGCAGGCCCTAGACACACTGTAGTTCATAATCATATGCCAAAACCTGAATAAATGCAGCAATTAAGCTTACCTTAGTGTATTTGAGTAAAATGAACTAAAAAAAATGTCAAGTAAAACCTAAAAATAATTTTTCCAAGTCTGGTCAAGTTTTCAGGACTAGACCAGCTCTAACCAAGTATTAAACCAGGAATAAATCTACCAGGAATTAATCATGTCTAAAAACCAGGTTGAATTTATGCCCCTACTAAAGACTTTAAGTTACAAGTACCAACATTGGTCCCTGTATGACATTTTGAGAACCACTGGTCTAGAGCCTGCTAAATGAACAACAATGTCACAAAACAGTAGGTTGCATTTGTGACATACACTGAATTATGACATTTCATTGTAAAACAGTAGTTTGAAAAGAAATCCAAAAAATATGTTTCTTCTAAATAAATGGTATTCTTTTGTCCCCAGGGCTCTCCGATGATGCCGCAGTTGTGTTTCTCGCCTCAGGACGTCTCTATGTGAACTCTGTTACTTGGTCCGACCTGGACAGTATTACTTAAATAATATCACTGTTCTATCTTTGTGTTTTTTTATGTTTTTAGTAAAAGGCTTTTAACTGTGACTTTTATACAGAGAAACTAAACCAGAACTTTTTTAAAACCTACATTTCTCACCGTTCATAGAAAATCTGGGAAAGCCTTGGAAATTTCAAATGCCAAATTTGCAGTCATCAATTTTTGTTTTTAATGTTATGTATAAATCTGCTGAGGAAGACATTGGCATAATCAGTGCTGTTTGTCAGTGGTCAGTGGCGTATATATTTTTATTTTATAAATTGAATAGACTTGGTTTGGGTTCTCTGTTTAACCTTTGTTTTTACTTTGTTTAGCTGCTGTATATACATCTAGAACCACTATCTCAATGTTGAGCCTATGTCTACTGTAGTCCTGAGTATTTATACATGTTGTACAGTGTGTGTCTTTAATACAGTGGGATTTTCCAGGTTTGGTACGACAAATGTTACTGGGATTTGAATTCGGTCAGTATGGATGACCTTATTTATGTTTGAGGGTCAAATGTTACTTACATTTTAATATAAGGATGATTTTAAGACCAATTATTGGAAACAGAACGTTGGGAGAAGGGATATCGTACGTTGTTTTTGTGAAAGGGCACTTGGAGAATGTTTCTGGTTGTGTTTGAGGTTTTTAAGTTAGTGGTAAGGTCTAAATATGAACAAGTATGAAGCATTTCTTTCCTGCTTCATCACATTTTTAAGAGTCTATACCTCAGTGTAAAAATCAAAACAGTTTACAATGACCACTAGTAATCTGTACAGTTATTCAATTCAAATGTACATGCATATATACATGCATGTTTTAGAAGAAACCCCACCTAAAGCCCATAGTTGCTGAGCTGCTTTAGTCATGCACTGAAGCGTTCTATTTGAATTATTTATTATTTTATTTTTTTAAAACAGCCCCATAGCAACTATGCTGTAGGTGTACACCAGTAAATTATAATACTGTGGGAAAGTATTTTATTAATTAAATTTAAAGTTAACTGTTTAGCTTCAGCATATACAAAATTCATATATTCAAGGCTTATAGAAAATAAAATAAGAATTCTACATAGTCATACATTTTTCTGTATGCACTCATTCAACATAATAACTTTTTAAATAACTGAAATTATTTTTCCACAATATATTAATTGCATTTTGCTGTTCAATAGCACTTATGTCCATTTGTGTTTGCAGCTGTTAAGATATACAATTGCATTAGTTACATCATTTTATAGGGTCCTTTTATAGGGGTGGGACAATATCAATATCCCAATATATCGTGATCTGAATCGATATATATTTATATGTAATGAATCATATGTTGTATATTTGCCATATTGAGATATTGTAGGTATCGTCAGCCTTGTATCAAATCGTGAGGGACCCTGTGAGGCCGTTATTATTGAGAGGTTTTACTGGTGTATTCTGTTTGAATTTTGAAGGTATGAGGAAGTTGTTCATGAGGGTTTTGTAAAGTCTCTTGGTCTTGTTTTGTCTTTAATGAAATTTCAATTAGTATTTTTTTTTTTTACGTTTTATCATCTCAACTATTTAAATCTCTTCCCTTCAATGCATTCTTTTTTGAGAACTATTTCACTTTGTATATATTTATTATGGATTGAACCACTGTCCATGGGGAACAAAATTGGGCTTTTTTATGTACTTTTGCGGTGTGTTGTGGTGTGGGAAGAATTTTTACATGTTTACATGTATGAAACCCTATTACTTTTTCTGTCTTAACTGAATGTGTTACATTTAAGTGACTTTGCTAACATTTATAGTTTTTTTTATAAATGTTTAGTCTCAAACCTCTTTAGTACACTTTGCCTTTCATCTGTGTTTTCTGGTTGAAACATTTTCTTACTTTGGTATTTCCATGTACATAACAGTAGATTTAATGTGAAGAGTCCATTTTGGATTAAAATGGGTTTCGCAGCAACTTTATTGTATGCCTTCTCTATAAGTCCCATATATTCACTATCCCTCCTCTGTACATGTCTCATATATTCACTATCCCTCCTCTGTACATGTCCCATATATTCACTACTGTCTCTCCTCTGTACATGTCTCATAAATTCACTTTTCCTCTGTACATGTCCAACTCATCTCAATCTGAAAACTTTATCTCCAAAAACATGAGCCCTCCTTCCTGATCCTATCCATCCTCCAGATTGAACATATGTGCAGAGTCTTGTGTTAAAGTGTGTGTGTGAATATACTGTATGTGGATAATGGCAGAGCGGCTGAGTCGTCAGCAGCTTGTCATTTTAATGAAGAGAGATCAGAGGCGCCCAGATGAAAGGGAAGAGAAGGATTAAAGTCATGGACTCTTCAATGTGACGAGAAAAAAATCAGAATTCAAATATAGTTAGGAATGACAGACAGAGGAGGAGGAAAAAAAATGACCAAAATATCACAATACTTCAAATACTATGTGATTTTATATGGTTGATGATGGTTAAGGGTTTCATGTATTATAGGCCATTCTGCACAACCTCTAATCCAAGTAGTGTCTGTATTAAGCCATATTATACAACATATGAATATGTATATTACATTGCATACGCCTTTTAAAAAAGTCCAAACTACTGTCAATATCTTAAAGTTCTGGCTTCAAATAAAAATAGACAATTGGAGAAAGCTGAGAGTACAGGAATGTACAAACAGAAAGAGACAGCCAGTACTGACTTTTTTGTTGGCTTTGTAGATCATGTAAAATTCTACATCGTCCTCCTCAACTAGAACATGTCTTTGGTTTATAAATCCAGAAAGTTGGATGAGTAACATATTTAGATTTATTCGATTTCTAATTCTGAAATGATTTTACATTAAAAGTTTTATTGTCTAATTAATCATTCAAAAAATTGTATCGGAGAAATGATGGAGGTTTACTGCATGGATAATAAAAACAGTTAAATACAATTAGAATATTTAATAATACAGGCATTTTAAGGCTTAAGGTCCAGATTAAGTTTTGATCCAATGGGTTTCTGATGACCTTGATTGGTTTCTGTATAGCTTTACATTGACCTTTGACGATGATTAGAAGTCGTTATACATTGTGTTAAACTGAGAGTTTCCTATTAAAAAAGATCCCATATTTAACTTATTTATGTGTTTACTTAAATAGTGTTAGCAGTTAGATTTGTATCAGAAAGAACTCTTAACGACTAGCATCCATTCCCTTAATTAACGACTTATTAACGATCATGTTTACCATGTCATTGCCATGTACTTTCACATATGTAAAACCCATCTTTTTTGTGATCTAATCTTTGATGGCCACTGTTAACACTCAAGATGGGTGAGTTTAAAATGGTGAACCTGGGACTCACCTGATACACTTCTGAAGTCACCTCAGCACAGACAGGACATCACAGCTCTATCCAAGGGTAAGGACTACATATATTTATCTATTATTCACATAAGGGCTTGGTATTGGGTATTGCTTTTCTGCTCACTGGCCATTGTATATGGTTTTCCACCAAATTCGCTCAAAAATGATGTACAGGTTTTGGAGAACCACTGGTCTAGCACACTATGTTTACTATACAGTGTCCTAGAGGATGTTTTTACCCTTCCCAATATTGATGAGAAACTACCTAAATATTAGAATAGGCCTTCTAAGTCAGGAACAAAAATTCAAGCCTAACAGGTTAGTCAGGCTCAAGTCCAGCTCTGGTTCACAAATATTTATAAATATATTTTATATTTCAGATTTTGTCAACATGGGTAACTCTACCTCCAGTGGCCTTGTGACTGCCTCCTCTAAGAAGCAGCTCTTCAAAATGACCGAAGAGGACATGATGAAGTTAGAAGATGATCTGGACCAGTCTTACGAGAATCTGTGGAGATCCAAAACGAAGCCTGGGTTTGGGATCAAGAAAGTTCTTCTCACTCCAAGAAGAATCAGTTATGTTGATCTCAGTGAGGAGGAGAATGGAGGATCTGATGGAGAACTATGACTCTCTGGACATGACTAAATCTTTATATTGACAGATGCTTACCATTTTATGATTGTAGATGACTGTTGCTCAGTAGGTTAGGCTTCTATTCATTTATTACATTCACCTTTTATATCTCCTGCACAATACCCAAACCAAAGACAGCAGGAGACAGTTTGTTGAAAATCTATCTCACTTTAATGACACTAGGATGACATTTAGAACAGAAACGTAAATACATGCATTTACTATTGCACACACACGCGCACACGTACACACGTGCGCACACATACACACACACATGGTTCTGTGACCTTTTCACGCTTCATAAATATAATCTGCTCTCTGCATATTGCCTATTCCTACTGTACATGTACCGTATTGCATATCTCCAATAGACAGTAGGACAGAGGGTGCATTCATTAAAATTGGGTTGCATGAGGTCACAATTTAATCTGGAGTAACCTAATGTGTTGCCGTTTTTCTACCTGGCACCAGGACAATACAAAAATGGAACTGGATAAATGCAATATTTTAACCCATTGTAATCTCGAAGAGTATCTTAAACCGGCCTGTCGTTGCAATGTAGAGGCAGCAGTAATGCTCATAAAGTCAACTTGGAATGCACCATAATGCATATATGTAAAATTAGATGTGTGTGTTGTGGATCATGTATTTAACCACTTTTAAAGAGACAGTACCCTAATTTGCCCTAAAAATAAAATAGACAGAGATATTAGCTATGTTTTCTGTTTAGAGATTTTTCACATAGAATTTTCATTACCTACAATAAATACATTTCCAAGTATTCCTTGTGTCTTCTTCTCTGTAACACTCACTGGTCAGTTTCAGACAACCATACAGAATAATCAATATCATGTCACCAGTTTTGTACCATTTTGTGAAAACAGAAGCAAAACTCCAATACTAGCTAATACAGTGCCAATATCATCCATATGCCAAAATAGGCTCATCGTTTTAACCCACTTTGTTTTCCATTTGATATGATATATAATAAATAACAATCTCTATGAACTTGCTACACTTCAGCAGACCTGAGTCAAATAAATACACAAAATTTCAATCAAAATGATACAGTTTACATTATACAATAGGGTTGGTTTATATATAGTTAGGTTATGTTTAGTGGTGTGTTTTCTAAATAAAGAATATGGGTCTGTCTGAACGTCCTCCCTAACTGATCACTGGGGAGTAGGGGACCCTGGAGTAGGGGACCCCCGGAGTAGGAGACAAGTTCGGACACACCTTGATGAGTATTGTGTGTGCTCTAAGGTCAGAAATTTTACACCCATTGTTCAACCATTTGTACATAGTCCTTATTCATTTAACTATGACTCAATTAAATGAATGAGTTTGTGGATAGGAACGAAAACTATGCATGTACACAATTGGAAAGACAAACAAATATAAGTCAGTACCATTAAATGCACAGAACCTAATCTTTCTTTGGACTGATGCCAATTGAAAAAAACATCAATCATTTAAATCTTACATTTACTTTGCCTTTGGATGTATACAAACTACACTCAAAACACTATTACCACTGTTTTGGGAGCTCAGACATAATATTCTCACTAATTTTCATTTCTTATATTAGAATAATATACCAGCATTAGCAAAATATGCTAAGCTAGCTGTATATTGTCTTTTTTGCATGGGGATACAATCTCATATATAAATATCCATTCAAAACCTACGAACTAAATATCTCGAGCCTTTCTACAATGTTGCTAATCTATTTCTATTACAAGCATTACATTCTAACACCATATATTCTCATATAATTGCATTATTGAAATTATTATACACTTTGTAATATTTGGCCCAGGTCTGCACTCATTTTAGCCCTTTTACAAAAGCACAAAATGTAACTTTTACTTCACGTAGATTCTCAGCAGCAATCACCATTTTTTGATCAAATGCCCTTTTGTCGATAATTAGCCATTATGTCATCACATTTGAAACATAAAACATTCGCACAACTTCAACATAAAACTGCAATTTGTGTTGCTCAATTATTTCAATGCTACCAGCTGGATATTACAAAATAAATTCATAAACATCTGTACAAAATGGTATCGACAACACGTTTTTTTCACAAAAGTGGAGGGCACATGAGGTCTCGCAAGCCCTGTTCTGTAAAGAGTTTAATTTACTTAAATAGACTTAAAACTATCCAATATGGTCACTTCAGTTAGTTTAGCAGTCCTGAAAATGGCTAGCAGCTTGTTTAGCTAGAACAGGAATGCTCACTTTTCGCTAATTGTGTCAAATTAATCACATCCATTGACAAGACGTGACATTTCCAAGACGACTAGATCCATGGAACAAAGACACGTACAATTGACGCTAGTTTGTGCTCGTTCTTGAAAATGTTTAAACTAGCTAATCTAAACTAGCATTAGCGTTTCATCTTTTTTTCCTGGAGTTAGCATCTGTGATTTTGCTAGCATCGTCCTCTTCGCTGGGTCGTCTCTCCAAAAAAGGGTTTGTTAAGAAATTGTGAGCGTCCGAGGGTCCATCTTTGCTCCTTGCTTGGTCGAGCGAGCCCGTGCTGTTGCATTTCTTCACCAGAGTCGGCGCTATAGAGCAGGGAGGCAGGAGGGAGGTGAGGGAGAGGCTGTTAGAAGCGTCCGATAAGTGTTCGCTGTTGATACTCTGTCTAAAGCCCATGTCCTCTTCTGAAGGGTCCAGAGAGTCCTGCCGTGGACATCCCTCACAGCTGCTCTGGCTGCGCTGGTGACCCCTGGTGGCCTACAGGGGGAATGAGAAGAAACATACGTTGAGATAATGGCAACTGGAATCCTACAAATGAAGCATGTGAATATAGAATTGGCTCTATAACAATCGTCACAATATAATACCAGGTGTGGTATCTGGAATGAAGTGGTATAGCAGGTTGGTGGTCCAGATCCGCTCCAACCAGTGCATTTATGTTCTTTAATGAAAGTGTTTTGTGAACTGTCAGTCTGCCCCAGGGCTGGTGTGGCTACCGAGGTAGTTAACCACCAGTGTTGGACTGTGGAGTGAATGAATAATTGACTAGTTTGTATAGTATATGTTAGTTCCGTGGTAAAAGTGCTAATAAAAGCCACAAGAATCTAAAGAATCCACCTCACAAATCCAAACAGTAATCTTGCATGGCAAAAACTAAACCACCATGATTATGACCATGTGTATTTCACTTATAGTTCCCTGTATAACTTTTAGCACTCATTGTCATTCATGGTCATTCTAGCTTTCCACAGACCTGTAGGGTGGTGCATCTCTTCAGGTGAGAGTGGCCCTGCTGCTGCTCACTGTGGCCTGGGCTCTGGGGGCGGTTCGGCTGGTTTGTTGGGTGTTTTTTAGGGTGGTTAGGGGAGTGATTAGCAGAGTGGTGGGGCCCATGGCAGAGCAGTGGTGTAGGTAGGTCCTCCACAGTGGTCTGCAGGTTGCCCTCGGAGCTGCCTGTTGCCAGAGAAGGTTGACTGTTGGAGGGGAGCTGCAAACACAAGACACAAAAATTACATTTAGTTATTACGGAAATGCATTCTCCCGCACACAGGCTAGTCATTCAACAGAATACAAGCTTCTTTTTGCCAGTGAGAACCCACAGTTACACGTTAAGGAAATCCAGATTCCACATGGTAACCAATGCTAAGGAATGAGTAAATTAATATATATTGAAGAGATGTTTCAACAGCAAAGCCTTACACCTCAAAAAGACGACAATGGCTGAACCGTGAAGAGGCCACCGCTTGCAGTTTTGAAGCAGCTTCTGGGGCCGACCTAGCTAATTATCTGAGAGCAGGGGCCTGGATCAAAAGCGTACTGCAACACGAGCCAAAACAAAGCCACAGGTAGAAAAAGAAAAATCTGTCTCCATGGAAACCACCAGGTACTAAAATAAGGAAAGTCGTCTTTTTCTCAAAGTGATGTGAACAGAGGTGGGCTGCAGTAATATGGAGGCTATATTAGGCTGTTTCTGTGTAAATATTAGAACATAGAAAACGTTGATGTTATGTAACAGTTATAGATGAGTTATAGATCAATTGTGTATATTGTCTTATCTAATTATATCGGCGAAAACAGCGTGTCGCCGATATTATGGAATCACGTCGGTGCGCGTCCGCGTCCGCGTCCGCAGATCCTAGCTGTGAACGCGATAACTCAAAAACGAATTGCCG
>JAVQKC010088447.1:0-31218 GCA_036025475.1 Philypnodon macrostomus
AAATCCAATCAAAGATGGTCATAGTTCATGATAATTATGGTTTGGCGACTCCATTGGACATGACATATGTACAGGTTGAGAAAAAGGTTGCTTTAGCTCCAGTGATGGAGGTTGCATCATCCATGAAACATCCAGAAACAGACAAAAACACTGACACAATTCCAATCAAAATGGTACATTTAACGGAAGATACTCAGCCTACAAAGCAAAAAGAAGTTGAAAGCAAAACTCTAATAGCATCTAAACCTGAAATGACAGACCAAGAATCATCACAAGACGTAGTGCTTGACAAAACTCCAACCGGTAAAGATGTAAAAACAAAACTAATACAAAAACCAAAGGAGGTAGAAGATGCCAAATCAAAGAAAGTTTGTGAAATCCAATCAAATACAGTCACACTTAATGATGAATACAGTACAGTTACTCCATTAGATATACCATATGAACAAGTTGAGAAAAAAGTTTTCCTAGTTCCTGTTATGGAGCTTGCATCAAAAATACTTCCTAAAATCCAACAAGCAGATACTAAAGTAGACATTAAACAAAGATTGATCAAACCCGAACAAATAATAAAAGATTCCTTTTATGATCAGGATGGCAATACTATAAAGGAACCAGAAAAATTGCCTAAAGACATTGCTGCTGATCAAGTTTCCAAAATCCTAGATCCAGATAAAGCAGAAGATCATCTTCCAGCAAAACAGTCTAAAAAATATAAAACAGTAGAGTCCAAAATGGTGTCCTTAAAAGATGAGTATGGTAGTGTTAGTCCACTTGATATAAAAGAAGTCAAAGAAGAACAAATTGGAAGGACAGTTTCATTTGCTCCTGTAATGGAAGTCACTTCAGAGAAACATGTATTGATTGAAGAGGGAGAAGCAAAAACTGATACTTTTGTGAGATTTATACAACCAGATGAACTAGAATATGGCATTTTAGCTGGAAAAGAAGACATTTATGAAGCCAAGCCCATAACAACCAAATGTGTGGTCACTGAACAAAAATCTTTGGATACTGTAGCAGAAGGCACTTTATCTAAAAATGAAATTGTAAAGGATGTCTTCAATATTGTTACTCCTATTGCTGAAACCGAACACAAACAATTAGAAACAAAAGCTTCAAAGACTACTGTTATGGATTTTGCTCATGGTAAAACACTCATTGTAAAGGAAAGAGATGCTCAAAGAGAAGCTTCTGACAGTTTCCATGCACCAATTGATGTTAGGGAAAATGTTGGTAGAACTGAGGAGATTAAAGTTAGGGAGAGCCAACTAAAAATGGACCAAGTTACTACAGTTACTTCAAATGAACACGATAAAACAAGAGCTCAACTTATGACAAAATTATTACAGCATAGCCCAGACAAATACACCGGAAGTGAAAAGGCAATTCAAGATGCAAAACAGGCTTTTAAAGAAAGTCATGAGTCATCTCCCAAAAAATTAGAGATGCAGCAAAATGTTATCCATGGACATGTTGGAATTCAAGAAAGAACCAAGTTGACCTTCAGTGAGACACCAGAAAAGCAGGACAAAAGGGTGTTTATTATAGAAAAAGATAAAGCTGCTAAAAGCCAAAAAAATGAAGTTAAAGAAATTCAAAAAGAAATGGTTAAAACAAATCAAGTTGAACCATTAACTGATCAGGTTGTCAGTGAACTTCAGGATGTAAAACAACATAAAGGCAAGATAGTTAAGAAAGATGAGATTTCCACAAAATACTCACTAGGAAAAATAGATACAGTGTCACCAACAGATAGTATGCTTGAACCCACAGTCAACAAGCCTTCAGTAGCAGATGTAGCCAATTTGAAAATACATGACAAAACAGTCTCAGAGCAAAGTGGTTTGAAAAAGGGTAAATCAGATGTTGGAGGCACTTTTCTAAAGGCACAAGCTGGAATAATGCATGAAGTGCAAAGTTTGACACCAAAAGAGAGAGAAACTCAAGAGGCTGTCACCTTCAAGAAAGGAATTGGAAAAGTTTTGGAAACACCAGAAATAATATCACATCAAGAAATGTTTAGAGGTATATTGATAAAGATTTAATCATTCACAGAGCACTGTGTTTCTGGTCTGAGCAACACTCTTTTTTCACTTTTACAAGCGGGTTTTCATATCATCACACCCATTTTTGCTTAAGCACAAAAGCTGCAGACTCAGGATCTCATTCTTTTCTGATCTACACCGTTTATTTCTTTTTTTTTTCTTTTACACTATTGCTCTCATTATCAGCTGTGTCACTTACATTCTGACAAAATGTCAACGTTTTGGTCAAAAAGATTTCCAGTTTCTATGTATGTTTCCATGTTTTGTTTGTCTTCTCTGCTCTTGCATGGTCCATGTTCACCAAATCATTCTTGTGGGTTTCTGATTGTGGTATAATTTAATTTTTAAGTTCCTGATGTGGAGAAGCAGCCCCCTACACCAGCCAAAGACGCAGTAATAGAACCAGCTGCTCCACAAGAAGGTACTGACCACTTAAAAATACATTCAGAAGTCCTCAGGTTTTGTTCTTATTATCATTCATATATAAACAAGACAAGAAAAAAAAGGTGAATTTATTGGTGATTGAAAAAAAAGAAATTGAAATCAACTTGATTTGTCTTTGAAGAGAGGAAACCTAAACCTCCAGTAAAGGTTCAAGAGGTTGTCAAAAAGCCTGAAGAAAAAAAAGTAACTCCACAAGAAGAAGTAAAGCCAGGTATATCGAAGACACAGTTAGTCAATTGATGTGTCCAAGTTTAGAGAGACTTAACATTTTTTTCTTTGCTCTAAATAAAGTGGTCAAGCCTGAGCGTGTTTCAAAGGTGAAAGACCAAGCCAAGAAGGTTTCAGAAGACAAACCAGTTGTAGTAGAAGCAAAACTTCCTGAGAAAGGTAGCCTCTTTGGGGCATTTGAGTCCATTTCGCCACCTCTTAATCTAGTATAGAGTTGTTTGATTGTCATTCTGCTTTCTTTTGGTCGATATGACCTCTCCTTCTGCTTTGTCTGTTTTAATTTAACTAACCTCTACAGTATACATACACAGTGTATGAATATAATGCAGTGTATTGTTGAACCTAATGCCACCTCATCAAGGGATATTATTTTAAAGCCATCACTTTAAATTGTTTGAAATCTACCTCTAAACCCCCACATCATCACCCTCTTCTTTGTGTGTGAAATTCTTATTATGTTGGTACTCATATATTCTCACAGCTGCAAGGCCTAAATGTGAAGCTGCTTTTAAAATGACTGTCAACTTGCCATAATGATTAACATTTTGTGACCTATACCTCTATATTAGATGAAACCAAGGGACCAGTCCAGGCACCAGGAGGAGTCAAGAAAGGTAAGCACAAAACCATTTTAATCTTTTCTTGTTTCAAATGGTATAAATTGTATGTATTGTATAAATTGTTATGTTATCTACTACATGTTTTTGTCTGTAAAAATGTCTACATTCACAACATACTTTGAAATGGTCTATAAGGATTTTTCTTGTCAAATGTAATGTAATGTTTCAATAACATCAAACCTTTACCACCTTAGAAATGGTTGCACCCAAAAAAGGTAAAACTCCAAAAGAGGAGGAAGCAGGCACATTTGAGATTCCTACTTTAAAGAAAACAACACCAAGGGTCGCAGAGGATACGGAGGAAGACTGGGAGATGGTTAAACTAAAGAAAATCCCAACAGTTTCACCTAAGCAGCCTGAGGAAGAGGAGCAACCCAAGATAGCCATTACAACAACTGTGCATGCTGTTGAAGAAATGGTCCATAGAGAAGAAGAATTTGAGATTGCAGTCACTAGAAGAAGACCTGCAGAGGAGAGAAAGCCTCGCGACAAAGCAGACATAGTGAAAAAGCCTGAGGTTGTGAAGCCAAAGCAAGAAGAACAGAAAGAGCCACCTAAGGATGCTTGGACACGTCAGAAAGCACCTGCTAAAGATCAGAAACCAGAGGAGAAGATTCAACTGAAGATTACTCCAAAAGTCCCAAAACCAGAGGAACCACCAGCACCTGAAGCTGGTCTAAAGAAAGTCAAAAAGTTACCTTTAGATCAAGAAGAGCCTGAAACAGTGAAACTAAAACCATTTGAGAAGCCTGCAAAGCCAAACGAAGAGGCAGAAAAGGACAAAAAGGACAGACCAGACAGGGATAAGGTTCCTTTTGACAAGAGAGAACGTACTCCCAGAGAAATTGAACCCAAAGAACCTCAAAAGAAACCAGAAAAAACTCCAGCAGAGGTAAAAGAGCCCGAAAAGGTGCCAAAACCTGTAGACAAAAAGAAACCTCCCGAGAAAGAACCAGAGGAATCAAAATTGACTATAGGTAAGGGGAAAATCCCCAAAACCGAAGAAGAAAAGGAGGCAGTTAAGCTTAAACCTTTCACTAAACCATCTAAAGAAGCTGAAAAGCCTGAGAAGAAACCAGAAGAAGACAAAGAAAAGAAACCAATTGATGATTTCAGTCGGCGCCGCATAAGTCCAGAGGAAAAAACAAAAGAGAAAGAACCAGCCAAGAAGCAAAAGGTGGCTGAAGTTCCAGAGACGAAGCCAGAGAAGCCAAAGGAAGTAGACACTGTTCCTGAAAAGAAAGTGCTTGCCCCAGTTAAGAAGCCTGAGAAGACTCCAGAGGAACCAAAACCAGTAGAACTGAAAAAGGGAGTGACTCCAAAACCAAAAGAAGACAAGGAAGATGTGGCTTTGAAACCTGTGGAGCAGCTCAAAAAGGCAGAGCTGAAAAAGACACCATCTCCTAAATTTGATAAGATAAAAGAAGAGGCAGTTCCTGTTGAGAAGATCCCAAGTGTGGAAAAACTAAAGAAAATTCCTAAATCCGTCACACCTAAAGAATCACCAGCTGAAGGTCTAACTCTTAAAAAGATCCCAAAGAAACCATCACCTGAGGAAGAGAAGGCAGCAAAAATTCCTTTAGTGAAGGAGGTGTCCCCTGGTGCTGTGCAATTGAGAAAGATTGCCACACAGCCCGAGGAAGAGGTGTTTGAGGAGGAGTATGAGGCAGAGGAGGAGGCTGAAAGTGAAGATGAAGCCTGGGGATGGGAGCTGGTTCCTGTTGAGGAGTACGAATGTGAACCAGAGGAGGGCGCTGTAGAGGTGCCAGGGTTTCCCAGGAGAGGTGAGACCAGGCTGGATCTTTCATTTAGGAGCTGAAAAAACATACCCTCCCTTTCATGGATAATAATCTTCCGCCATTCTGTCCATCATGCCTCCATCAAAGCTGCCTTCATCATTTGCAGTCATTTTCAAATTTGCAGCATTTGTTCTATGTTCATTTTCATTCATTCATTGTCATTGTTTTCATATTTCATTTGTCTACCACATCATATTGTGTTGTCATTTGACCGAATCATAATTTGTATTTATTTGGCCACTTTTGTTTATATTAATTTTGTGTCACCTCAGTTTTTCATTTAAAGTAATGTCATTTGTTAAGCATTGTCAATACTTTGTTTTAAAACCTCATTGTTCCCATCCCCACTACTTTGCATGTTCCTTTTTTGTCTAGTTTCAACCCTGCAGCCATGGCTTACTTAATAAACACACACTAAATTGTGTTGCAAACTAAGTTCAATATTTCTGTACAGAGGGACAGCCAGCTGGAGAAGAGGCAGGACCGGGCAGAGGCAGAGGGTTGAGACGTAAGTAAATAAGCTGTACATTTGCATTGTATATGTCTTGTTTCTATATTGGAATAGACTGATGTGTTGTATTTGTTTTTTAGCCAAAGGCACACCATCCCCTGGAGAAGGCAGGGGCCGTGGTCTGAAACCTGGTGGTAAAGGCCCTACTCCACCTGAGGAACCGTTCGCAGGCTTTAAACTCAAAGCTGTTCCTCTAAAATTCACCAAAAAGCTTCAGGATATTGTGCTGCAGGAGGCCGAGTCTATTGGCTCCTCTGCTCTGTTTGAGTGTGAAGTCTCTCCTTCCACTGCTGTCACTTCTTGGATGAAAGATGGCAGCAACCTGCGTGAAAGCCCCAAGCACAAGTTCACCTCTGATGGCAAAGATCGCAAGCTGAATATCATTGACGTGCAGCTGTCCGACACGGGTGAATACACCTGTATCGCCAAGAATGCTGGCAAGGAGATCCAGTGCTCAGCTAAGCTCATTGTTGAAGGTATTTATCTTGGAAAATTTGACAAAAATGTTAAATTGATTGACTATATATTTTTTATGATCCTAAAGATTAATTGTTTCTTTTTCTCCACAGAACTGCCAGTAAAATGGCTGAAAGAGCTTGAGCCAGAGACTTCACCTATTAAGGGACAGCCTATTTACATGACTTGTGAGTTGAACAAGGAGAGAGAAGTGGTTTGGAAAAAAGATGGACAGATCTTGAAGAAGAAGGAGAACAAGATCCAGATCAACATTATTGGCATGCAACACGCTGTGACCATCCAGAACTCTTTAGAGGGGGATGCCGGGGTGTACTCCTGTGAAGTTTCTGGACAGGAGGACTGTAAGACTTCCACTAATGTTAAAGTGATTGGTAAGCATTGACAGAATTATGAATTATCTATGAAGCACATCCCACATATATTTTTGCTTCTTTACTTTCTTTTTTCTTTTTCTCCAATAGAAATTATTAAAGACTGGATTGTGAAGCCACTGAGAGACCAGCACGTCAAACCCAAAGCCAGTGCTACATTCAAATGTGAGCTGTTCAAAGACACACCCAACTGGAAGTGGCTCAAGGGAGAGAATGAGATCACTCCTTCTGACAAAGTTGAGATCAAGAAAGAAGGAAAGGAGCTGACCCTTGTTATCAAGAACTGTCAGCCTGATGATGTTGCAGAATATGCCATGGAGGTGGAGGGACGCCTCTACGTTGCCAAGCTCACATTAGGAGGTTTATCTATTTACCTATTTTTCTTTTATAATTGCCATTTATAATCTGCCATGTCTCAGAGCCTCATCTGACTTCCCATTGGATGTTGCAAAAACTCTTTCTATGGCCATGTTGTAAATATGTACTAACACTTTTCTAATCGCAGAACGTGAGGCTGATATCTTGAGACCTTTGGCTAGCGTTGAGGTGACTGAGAAGGAAGATGCCACATTTGAGACAGAGATCTCTGAAGATGACGTTCCAGGAGAATGGAAGCTCAAAGGAGAGGTTTTGACCAGATCTCCGGTAAGATTGGATGATTTAATATCTGTAGTTTAAAGTATAATAACTACAGTACAATATTTCAGCTTGTAATTCACTGATAAACCAATAGCTATTAATGGTGTTCAACTTTTTGACAAGTATGTTTTTATTTTGAAAATGTCCAAACTTGCTAAATGCTTCACCGGTTATCAGACATGCGATATCCAAATGGATCGTGGAGTTCGTCGTCTCATTCTGAAGAATTGCCAGCTGGACCATGCCGGTGAAGTGTCCTACCAGGCTCTGAACGCTGTGACCAACGCCATGCTGAATGTCAAAGGTAAGCCCTACTCTCGACACAAAAAACAGAATTGTATTTCATATTTTTCTACTAGCTGTAAAAATAAAGGAGTAAGGTCTGTAAAAAAAATTAATAAAGACTTTGGCATGAGTACGGACCTTAGATCTTTATTTCAAGGGTCCACACCAAAATGTTTACAATTCATGATTTCATATCACCCAGGAGGCAAGAAGAAATTTCACTGAAGAATTTCAATTTTTACAAAATTGTGTCATCTTTCTGAGTACTTGTCCTGTGTTTGTTCCTTAATGTACAAGTATGTTTGTCTCGTTTGTCTAATGTCAGTTCACTGTAAATTGTCTGTCTGTTTTTTTTACAGGAGTCTTTGTCTTTATGTGTATTGTATTACACTCTATGTATACTGTAAAGTGGCCAGTTTATTAGTACAAGCACACATTTATACAATCATATTTTCTTTTTAGGTAAGTATACTGGATATGGTCAAACATAAATATATAAGGTCAGGAAGGTTTTAGAAGGAAAATGCTTTTCAATAGGCTTTTTTTCTTAACATTCATCTCAACATATTGAGATTCATAATGTAGGAATTAGTAATCCAGATAGATGGGCGGCACAACCTGTCTGACCCTTGATTTAAAAAAAGAACAGGCCACAAGCAGGCTGGTTACATGACCCAAAGGGCAAGACAGCTGGGCTACAGATTTGAGAGCTTAAATAAGAAGACATACAACAAGCCTATGTAACGATTGCACATGTGCACTCATAGACACAAGTGTACATAATAAACTGACGACTATTTATGTTTGTTGGGTCTTTTGTGTTGTTAAAGTATTTGCACCTGTATTACTTCTAACCTAGAAATCGAAATGGACTTTGTGGTCCCACTGAAGGATGTTTCTGTACCTGAAAAGAAACAGGCCAAGTTTGAATGCACCATCACAAAGGATGTGGCTAAGGTCATGTGGTACAAAGGGGGTGATATTATCACCCCAGACCAAAAGTTTGACATCATTGATGATGGAAAGAAGCATATGTTGGTCATTAACTGCTGTGAGTTTGAAGATGAAGATGATTACACTATTGAGATTTTGGGCAAAAAGTCAACTGCTAGACTCACAGTGGAGGGTAAGTCTACAAGCCCTGTAGATAAACACTTTCTCTTTATTCATTGAGTTGGTTGTCACAAATTCAGAACTAACTCATATGAATATGCCCTACTAATACAATTATAGGGATCAGGCTCAAGTTTTTATCACCTTTAAAAGACCAAACTGTAAAAGAAGGGAAAACAGCTCGCTTTGAGCTAGAGCTTTCTCACGACAACATCCCAGTCACATGGTACAAGAACGACGTTAAAATCCATCCGAGCCGAACTGTGATCACACATGTGAATGGAAAGAAACATGTGCTTGAGATGAAAGATGTCACTCTAGATGATACTTGCCAAATAAAGGCAGAAGCCAAAGGAATTCCCTCCATGGCGAATCTGACTGTTATAGGTAAAACTGTGTGTCTCATTGTGCACTGTTGGTTTCCTTCAGCACTGCTCACGCCACCATTTCCCACGAGTGTGTCTCCTCACCAAACAACCGGTCTCTTTATGTGTTATATGTTTGTCAAAATGTCCCCATCTTCATTTCAAAATGTCTCTTATGTTCCATCTAAATGTATTTTGTCAAATTGTGTGTCAAACCGAACATTTCCCCGTTCCAGAGGGAGACGCATACTTCACTGTCAAACTTCAGGACTACACTGCGGTGGAGAAAGACCAGGTGGTTTTGGAGTGTGAGCTCAACAAAGACGTGGAGGTCATGTGGTACCACAACGAAACTGAAATTAAAGCCTCAAAGGGGCTTTTGATTAAGGCAGAGGGCAAACGCAGAACACTCACCATCAAGAAAGTAGCTGACAAAGACAAAGGGCAGTATTTGTGTGACTGTGGGACAGACAAGACCACAGCAAAGCTACACATTGAAGGTAAAAATCCAAATCCATCCAGATTCAAGTCATTATTATAATTACTCTTTTTTGCTCACCCTTCATCTGCGCCACCACTTGACTTTACCCAACTTTTTGTCTCCGTCTAATTTGTCTGTAAATGTTGGGAACACTTTGCAAGAGTCCATCCTTAAGTGGAAATTGGATCTCTTGCAGTGTTCTTTTATTGCCTTGTCTTGTTTGTTTGTCTTTGTTTCTGTCTTTTTAAGTTGTACGTTTTGTGCTGTCTTCTAAATGTTCGTTGTCTCGAGTAAGAATTTTGTTCCCTCTTTTAAACATCAGCCCGCCACATTATAGTGGTCCGCCCACTGTATGGCGTTGAAGTCTTTAATGGAGAAACAGCTCGCTTTGAGGTCGAGCTCAGCGAAGATGATGTTCACGGCCAGTGGAAACTAAACGGAGAAGTCCTCAGTCCATCTTCTGTATGTTTCAGTTCTTTAAATGTGGTTTATTTCACTTTGAGTTTAGATATAAACATCTAAGTGAAATGTCCATATTTTTTTAAATTTTGTGAGTACTGTGAATTATTTGCTAAAGATTTTGGGCCACCTGCAGGACATTGAGATTGTGGAGGATGGTGCCAAACACACATTGGTGTTGTACAACTGCAGAGTCCCGCAGACAGGCGAGATTTCATTTAGCGCTGCTAATGCTAAGTGCTCTGCTAACCTCAAAGTGAAGGGTGAGCTTTACTTTCCACCTCTTACAGCTGTCATGGCTTTCTTCTTGTCTTCAAATATTTATCTTTTGGAAATGTAATAGTTATTTACACATCAACACTGGAGTAAATACTATTACAGTTGTTTTTTTGTCAGTTTTTTTTTCTGAAAACTCCAGCCTTGGAGTTAATGCTGTTTGTCTGAACCAACAGAGATCCCAGTCTCGTTCATTACGCCGCTGACAGATGTTCATGTGTATGAAAAGGATGAGACTAAATTTGAGCTGGAAATTTCTCGAGAACCCAAAAGCTTTCGTTGGCTAAAGGGAACTCAGGAATTGTCAAATGATGACAAGTATGAGCTTGTGACAGAAGGAACAAGACACACTCTTATCATAAAATCTGCCAGATATGAAGATGAAGCCAAGTATATGTTTGAGGCTGAAGATAAGAGGACATCTGCAAAGCTCTTTATTAAAGGTAAACAAGATGCCACTGCTTAAGCAGGTTGCCTTTCCTGTGCTCTTCGTGGACTCATGCAATTGCCTTCTTATGCCCCATTTATGTTTTTAATTTCTAAGCATCTGTGTCTAAAAATTTTATTTATCAGGTATCCGCCTCGAATTTGTCAAACCAATCAAAGACGTGACCGTGAAGGAGCGTGAGACAGCAGAGTTCAGCGTAGAACTGTCCCACGAGAACATCCCTGTGGTGTGGTACAAAAATGGCACCCGCCTACATCCCAGCAAAGTGGTGCACATGTCAGAGGGAGTCAAAGTGCACTCGCTTTCCTTCAAGGAGGTCACCGTCGATGACACATCCATGATCAAAGTAGAGGCTATGAGCAAGACATCAGAGGCCATGCTCACTGTGCTTGGTGAGTTATGAAAACTTGCTTTAAAAAACTAGAGCCCCACAATATATTGCTAAATAATTTTCTTGGTATTGTTAATAGCTCATCATATTTTGACTACTTAACCCATTTCATGTTTTGCGTTTCTCCTGCAGAGGGTGACTTGTACTTCATTGCCAAGCTCCAGAACTACACTGCGGTTGAAAAAGAAGAGGTGATTCTGATGTGCGAGCTGAGCAAAGCGAGCGGCGAAGTCAAATGGTTCAAAGACGGTAATGAAATCTACCCCTCAAAGAACGTCCTCTTCCAGTCAGATGGCAAGAAGCGCATGCTGGTCATCAAGAAGGCAACTAAGAGCGACATGGCGGCCTACACGTGCGACTGTGGCACCGACAAAACCACAGCTGACCTGAACATCGAAGGTAATAGCAGTCCCAGGTTCTCCCCCAAGGGACAGACGACTCAGGCCCTGCCCACTAAGATGACCAATGGCTTGCCTCCCATTGAACTCCTCGATCTGAAATGTCTGTTGTGTTTGATTCCTGTTGATAATCCAACCTTATACATTACAATATGGAGTATTATACATGTATAGGAAACACTTAAAGGCATCGGACAAGGCATAGTTGTGATTGATGTAAATGTCTGTAAGATGTCTATTAAGTATTTATGTACATTTGATAATCCTTCTTGTGCATTTCCGCATGTACATTTTTCTAAAGGAATAAATTCAAAAAGTTACAGATGTAGCTTAAAATCAGTGCTCTGAAGAAATATTTAGTAGATAGCCACAATTGATTTTAAATTCAATTAAATTAGCTTTTTCTAATTATGTAAATATTAGATTCTTAGCCCTAATGTGCTGAAATTGATTCTTAGTTTTAGTTTGAACAGAAATGGCAGTTACCATTAAATTAGATGAGTCTAGATACTGATACGTTTACTGGAGAGTGAAGGAAATATGTATACAGTTGGATTTTCATCAGGTAATATGTCCTGCTTGTCTGCGAATTGTAAGTCGCTCTATATAAGAGGGACAGCTACTTGCCCAATTGTCACATCTGTGTTATGATGTTTGTTTATTTTTCCCAGCTGAATACATTTGTCACTTAAGATGTGTTTTCACATTTGTGCTCTGGGTCACAACTGTCTTCTGTTTGCTTCTCATTAACATATGTTTAAACCTCTGCAGAGCGCGACATCAAGGTGCTCAAAGCTCTCTACAGCGTTGAGGTCACTGAGACTGAGACCGCCAAGTTCGAGATTGAGATTTCTGCTGATGATCTGCATGCTACATGGAAACTGAAGGGAGAGACACTCATGCCATCTGCTGTAAGATCACAGTCTTACAAAATTGTAATTAAAATGTTCCATTTAGACATAAAACACTTTTTGTTGTTGTTGTAGGATGTGGATATAAAAGAGGAGGGTGCCAGTCACATTTTGATTCTCTTCAACTGCCGCAAAGACATGGCAGGAAGCGTGGACTTCTCGGCAGGGAATGCCAAGTCCTCAGCTCAGCTCAGGGTGAAAGGTGAAACCTTGATGCATTACGTTTGTCCAAAAGGACTTAAAATTCTATTTTACACTTTTTAGTCTGGGTTTCTTAGCCATGCTAATTGTGTGTCAGTGGTTTTATCTACAGGCCTAATGTGTAACATCCATCTCCTGCTCCAGCTGTCAGCAGGCCATCTTAACTGGCTGTAAAGATGCCTTAATACAGGCATGTGAAGCAGTCTGTTGTAAATACTTGATACCACTTGTTAATCCAAACTGACAACCAAAGCTTCCCAAACACCATAACATGGGAGCGTTACAACCCTCCACTGGCACAGTGATGTAACTACTACTGAGTTTGGGCATTGGGCAACTACACATTTTTTTCTTTTCTAGGAATATTGCAGGCATTTGATTGACAGTAACAGACTGTTGTAACTCTGATGTGTTTGGCAGAGATGGGCTCTCAGCCAATCAGATGGCTTGGTTATTTTAGAAGGCACATGCCTTTTCTAGAGCAGGTTTTCAGTGATTGGCAGTGGGGCAGGACGTGACCCTGGATTCTACTGGTTAATGCCGGTCACATACATATTCTATTAGAACGTATGTTAATGAGCTAACCCCCCCAGTGCCAAGCCCCACTGTGGCTGTCTTTAGTTGGCCTGGGGGCTTCAGTGGCCTGCCTTCAGCTCAACCACACCATGCGGATTAACCATTAAGGATTAGTCGTTTTTGGATCTATTAACTTGTTTTGGGGGGAGCTAACAATGTCTTCTCCCCAATCCAAAGCCCGAGTGATCGGCCTGAAGCGGCCTCTGAATGATGTGACCGTCACCGCTGGAGAGACTGCCACCTTTGAGTGTGAGCTGTCTTACGAAGGCATCGCTGTCGAGTGGTTCCTAGGGGGTACAAAGCTGGAACCAAGCGACAGAGTAAGTTCATGTCCATACATCACAAACTTACACTTGTAGCCACCACTAGAGACACTCTACCCCTCATCAATGCAGGATTTGGTTTGTCCCAGGCCCCCTTTTGTTTGTCCCTTTACCTTAGGACAACATGTCCAGCTATGTCTTCATATAAGGGCCTGAGGTAGAACAGGATGCCAGCAGACCATTCGATCCTGGTTTTGAGATAACCCAGGGAGACTTTTCTGCCCTGCAAGCGTTTCTCTAGGGTTATTTTTAACAGCTGCATGAGGTTGAAGCACAGGGCAGGTGGCAACAAGAGCTATCTGACAGCTTCACTGTTTAAAACCACTTGCTGTTCTGTAAAAGCGTTTTCCTTGTGATGGCACAGTAGTAGTAGCATAAAATGGGCATAAAATGGGCATAAAATGAGATTAGTTTGATTATTGGTTGTAACCTGAGTGCTCTGAGTTTCCACTGTAATTTGATCTGCTTCTTGCCTGTGTAATTTACAGCATACTGACATATTTTGGTATAAAAATATGGTAAACAAAAAACGGATATGTTTTGTTTGGCGTGGTTTTAAATTGGCTTGAAAACGAGAAAAAAGTCAAATACTACATACAAGATACACATATAAAAATTATAATAATAGAAATAGAAAAAATTGGCTGGAGGTTTTTATTTTTTCTATTAACTTAATTATACGTTTTTTTTTCATCCCACACTGATCAGGTTAGCCTTGTAAAAAATGTGTTTGTGTTGGACAGCAACAAAGGTTTTACAAGCCTATTAACGAAGCAATTAAAACATTTCACTCATAAATACACAAATAAACTAAACTACAACACTATTTGCTTATTACCATATCCAAAAGAATGTTCTAACAGTTCTAACATTAAACAGTCTTTGGCCAGTATTTCTGTGGTTATATGGCGGCTTCCATTTGAGCGAGTCACTGCTCTGTGACATACAGTGAGTGAATATGTGTAAAAGCAGCACAGTGTCAAGAGGTCGCATGGTTTAAATCTGGTGGTGGAGAAAGCAGCTGCCTATGTTCTTTTTAACTGTCAGGGCTTGGCATACAGCCCTTCTACAGACATACATTTTACTCTCAGTGTAGTATAGAACTTGAAAAGAAAGTGTAGCAAATATGCCTGACAACACCAGTCTTGTGGTAATCCTAGACAAGACTACATTGTATCTACTTCAAAGTACAATGTAATAAACTGTGTAACAAAAAGTAATAACATAACTGCAAGGTTAGGGTTAGATACAATGTAGTTACATGTTATAACAGTTTGTTACACAGTGTATTACATTGTACTTAATGAAGTAGATATAATGTAGTTAAGGGCTATGGAAAATAAAGTGTTACCAAATATTTTTAGACAGAAAATGTCAAAGATGGGCCAATAATCAAACTAATCTCATTTTATGCCCATTTTATGCCCAAAGATGGGCTTTATGATTAGTTATCTATTTACAGAAGTTTTTTGAGTGGATTTAGATTGTATTGGACTTGCTGCTTAAAATGACTTCCCTGACTACTAGCTGAATCTGAGAAACAATGCTCAGGGCACTTAATTTTTTCTTTTTATTGCCAGTTGGTCACAGAACCTACACATGACTACTGACCACACATCCTAATAAATTGCATTTAAAAATGTATTATGTACTTCAGCTTTATTCAGAGCAGATTAAACACTGTTTTTGCCCAACAGGTGGTGCTGAAGACTGAGGGCAATGTCCACAGCCTGACTCTGCGTAATGTTCAGCTGAACGAAGCTGGACTGGTCAAACTCGCTTCCAAAGATTTCCAGACAGAAGCTAATCTCACTGTAAAGGGTAAGGCAAACTTTGGCATAATCCAAACCACTGAATGCACGCAGTATAGTAAGCAAAGTAATAACGTATGTGTCATATCTGTTCATTCAGAGCCACCAGTAGAGTTTTCAAAGCCACTGGAAGACCAGACAGTTGAAGAGGAAGCCACTGCAACACTAGAATGTGAAGTTTCCAGAGAAAATGCAGAGGTCCAATGGCTCAGAGATGGGCAAGAAATCCGTAAGACCAAGAAGTACGAGATACTTGTTGATGGCCGCAAGAGAACGCTTCTTATTCACGACTGCACTCTGGATGACTCCAAAACGTACACCTGTGATGCCAAGGACTTCAAAACCTCCTGCTTCCTCAATGTTGAGCGTGAGTAGGACTTAAAAACTAAAAAGTGCCATGTGTTAATAGTATAGTTAAGACGTTATACTGAATTAATGCTTGTTTATGCAGCTCCACATGTTGAGTTCTCTAAGCCGCTCCATGATGTTGAGGTCAAAGAGAAGGAATCTGCCAGGTTTGAATGTGAAGTGTCCAGAGAAAACGTCAAGGTGAGTCCCCCTTTTCTACTGTATTATTTTTTTCTACTGTGTTTGTCAGTTAAAATACATAAAATATTCTGTGTCTCAGGTCCGCTGGTTCAAAGATGGAAGTGAAATCAGAAAAGGAAAGAAGTACGAGATTATTGCACAAGGTCGCCTGCACACTCTCATCATCCACAAGTCTGTATTTGATGATGAGGCTGAATATGAATGTGACGCCAAGACCTCCAAGTCCTCCGGCATGCTCACTGTCGTTGGTAAGTATTATTACCTAGCTTACTTAACCAATTCAATGGATTATGTTTTGACACTGAATTGGTTGTTTGTTTCTACAGAGGAGGAGGCACGGTTTACTAAGAATCTGGCCAACGTGGAGGGCACAGAGACGGACAGTGTGAAGTTGATCTGTGAAGTGTCCAAACCTAGCGCTGATGTGAACTGGTACAAAGGAGACCTAGAGCTACCCGAAGGTGGCCGATATGAGCACATTGTAGATGGAAAGAGACGCATTCTGCTCATCCAGGACCTCAAGATGGAGGACGCTGGAGAATACAACTGTAGACTTAGCCCTACCATCAAGACCTCTGGCAACCTCAAGATTAACGGTATGCCTTGAATTCATTCTCATTTGCTAAGTAGCTAATTTTATCAGTGGCCAGTTTTGGTCATTTACATTTTTTGTTTCTTCTTCCTGTTTCAGAGTTGGCTGCCGAGTTCATCTCCAGACCTCAGAACCAAGAAGTTGTCGAGGGCCAGAAAGCAGAGTTTACTTGCTCTGTTTCCAAGGACACCTTTGAGGTAAAATGGATGAAAGGTGACAAGGAGCTTGAAGATGGCGACAAATACCAAATGGTCAGTGACGGTAAGAGACGTACACTGATCATCAAGACCGCCGAGTTGAAAGACGAGGGTGGATATGTGGTGATGATTGGAGCAACCAGAACCAGCGCTGACCTTACTGTCCGTGGTAAGCTGTCCAAATTACACTTATCTAATTATGATATATTATTTGCTCAAAGCTAATCATTTAATTTGTCCACTGCAGAAAAACTGAAGGTGATCACCCCTCTGAAGGACTCAGAGGTCCTGGAGGGACAGGAGATTGTCCTGAACTGTGAAGTGAACTCGGAGGGAGCCAAGGCCAAGTGGCTGAAAAACGACGATACTCTGTTTGAGAGCAGCAAACACGTGATGCTCCAGAGAGACAATGTCTTCTCCCTCAGAATCAAAGAGGCCCAGAAGGGAGATGAAGCTCAGTACAGCATCAACCTGACCAATCAAAGAGGAGAGCTAGCCAAGAGCTCCTGCAAACTCACAGTCAAAGGTTTGGTTTCACTCAGAGTAAAATTGTATGTTCTTGTGTACAAGGGTATAGTTTATGTGTTTTGTCTTGTACAGAGGAGAGCCTTAGGATTGTGGCTCCTCTTGAGGACATTGACACTCAGGAGAAGAAGACCGTCAGCTTCTTTTGTAAAGTGAACAGACCCAACGCCACAATCAAATGGATGAAAGGCGGCGAGGAGATCACCTTCAGCAAACGCATTGTGTACAGAGTGGACAAAGACAAGCACACGCTGACCATTAAAGACTGTACCCTGGCTGATGAGGGTGAATACACCGCCGTGGCTGGAGAGAGCAAATCCACAGCTGAACTCATCATCAGTGAGGCTCCCACCGACTTTGCAATGCAACTTAAAGACCAGACTATCACAGAGTTTGAAAACGCTGAGTTCTCTTGCAAACTGACCAAAGAAAAGGCTGAAGTCAAGTGGTACAGGAATGGACGTGAAATCAGAGAGGGACCCAGGTAAAGAATTCTATTATTTTGTGATCCTGGAAAACAAATAGTGATTATCTATATAATTTCAAATTGGGAACCTTTAATTTTCCACAGATACAAATTTGAAAAGGAGGGAAAAATATGCAACCTGCGTATCATGGAGTGCAGACCAGATGATGAATGTGAATATGCCTGTGGTGTGGATGAGAAGAGATCCAGAGCCAGGCTGTTTGTTGAAGGTAATAAATTCTTAACAGAACTCATAGTACTTGTCACTTAGATTTTAAGTTCAATTAAAATGTACCCTAATTTTGTGCCACAGAGACCCCAGTGGAGATCATCAGGCCTCCCCAGGATGTGTTTGAGCCTCCAGGTTCAGATGTGGTCTTTGAGGTCGAGCTTAACAAGGACAGAGTGGAAGTGAAATGGCTGAGAAACAACATGACAGTAGTCCAGGGCGATAAGTACCAGATGATGAGTGAGGGCAAAGTGCACAGGCTGCAGGTCTGTGAGATCAGGCCCCGTGACCAGGGAGAGTACAGGGTCATGGTGAAGGATAAGGATGCCAAGGCCAAACTTGAACTGGCAGGTATGAAACAAAATATTAAATCTCTCAAAATTATAGAGGCTTCAATAGCTTTGGTTTCTTCATGACTTTATCTTTTATTGACATTACTCGTGTTGTCTTTTAGCCGTGCCTCAAATTAAGACCACAGACCAGAGCTACGTTACTGATGCTGGAAAACCCATCGTCATGACAGTGCCCTACAGTGCCTACCCTCAGGCTGAGGCCGACTGGCTGTACAACAACCTGAGTCTGGCCAAAGACAACATTTACACCTCCTCTGACCGCACTGAGTACAAACTTAAGGACCCCAAGAAGTCTGACCAGGGAAGATACAAGATTATTATCAAGAACAGGCACGGCAAGGGAGAGGCCTTCATTAATCTGGATGTTATTGGTGAGAAAAAAGAAATGGCCTCTGATAAGCAAAAAACATTATTATTAACATGTCATGTATGTCATAAATAATCTCTTTATTTTCTTTACCTAGATGTCCCGGGACCAGTGAAGAACCTGCAGGTGGTAGACACTGCAGACGGTGAGGTGAGCCTTGCCTGGGAGGAGCCCGAGAGCGACGGAGGCAGCAAAGTCATTGCTTATATTGTGGAGAGGCGCGATGTAAAACGCAAGACCTGGACACTCGCCACAGACCATGCCGAGAGCCCAGAGTACACAGTAACAGGCCTGCAGAAGGACTCCATGTACCTGTTCAGAGTCTGCGCAAGAAACCGCGTTGGCAGCGGACCAATTGTAGAGACAGATAAACCAGTGCAAGCCAAAAACAAATTTGGTAAGATCAATACACACACCTATCTAAAAGAAAATAGTTTGGTAAATATATATTTGTCTGCTAGTTTAATGATGATCAAATACATTTTTTAGATGTTCCTGATGCTCCTCTCAATGTTATCGTCGGAAATGTGACTAAGTTTGGCTGCACTGTCGGCTGGGAACCCCCTGTATCAGATGGTGGCTCTCCCATCACATCTTATATTATTGAGCTGAGAGACAGGACATCCGTAAAGTGGTCTCCAGTTCAGGTGAGCAAAGCTGACGAGCTCACTGCCATCATCAATGATGTTATTGAAAACAAAGAGTACATCTTCAGAGTCAAGGCTCAAAACAAGGCTGGTGTTGGAAAACCCAGTGCTGCATCTCAGCCCGTCAAGATCATGGATCCTATTGGTGTGTACTGTAATTATTAATTGGTTTTTTTTGTTGTTTTTTTCTTGTAACTTTACTGAACTTGGTCATTTAATTGTTATAGCGCGTCCTAGTCCTCCTCTGAACTTAACACCCCACGACCAGAACAAGAGCTCTGTACAGCTCACTTGGGATCCTCCTCAGAGGTCCGGAGGCAGCATGATCACTGGATACATTATCGAGCGCTGTGAAGATGGCACTGACAAATGGCTGCGTTGCAACGCTCGCCTCTGCCCTGACCTCTTTTACAAGGTACACACACACTCAAATATTTGTAACAACTGAAAAGCATTGGGATAATCTGTTCCAAATAAACAATTTAACTCTTTGATTCTTAAGGTGTCGGGCCTGAAATATAGAACCAAGTACAATTATAGAGTGATGGCTGAAAATGCTGCTGGAGTTTCTGATCCTTCCAACACAATTGGACCTCTGTTGGCCGATGACCCACATTGTGAGTTTAATACAAAAATAATAAGCATAAATAGTTAGCTTCTTAATGACTTTAATCATATTTTTGTTTCTTATATAAACAGTATAATTTTTATACAAATTTGTTTTCATTGTTTCTTCTCTAGTTGCCCCAACCTTTGACCTTAGCGCTTTCAAAAATGGCCTGGAGGTGATTGTTCCCCAGCCTTTGACTATCAGAGTTCCCATCACTGGATACCCCATCCCTGTCGCCAAGTGGACTTTTGGAGAGAAGCAGCTGACCCCAGAAGATGAGCGTGTCACCACAACAATTAAGTCCACTTTTGTAGAACTAGTTGTCACTCCAAGTGTACGCCCAGACAAAGGCACTTACACTTTGACTCTGGAAAATGACGTTGCATCTGCATCTGGAGAAATTGATGTCAACGTTATTGGTAAGTTATAACAAAAATCTTCTTAAATTGATAGTGGATAGTTTGATAGTGTGGATTTTGAATGTATTTATTTATTTTACAGCTGCCCCCAGTGCACCCAAAGACTTTAAGGTCCTGGAGGTGACACGCCAACACGTACACCTGAGCTGGGAGGCCCCTGAGCATGATGGGGGCAGTCCACTGACTGGATACCAGGTTGAGAAACGTGATGTGTCTCGCAAGACATGGGTCAAGGTAAGATACAATCTTAAAGCTTTAAAAAACTTTGTAAATAAAATTGTCAAATTTATGTTGATGTATTAATATTTGTCATTACTTGACTTCTAGGTGGTAACAGGAATCCAAGATCAGGAGTTCACGGTCACTGATGTTGTTGAAGGAAAGGAATACTTGTTCAGAGTTACAGCATGCAACAAGTGTGGCCCAGGAGAGCCTGCATACATTGATGAGCCTGTCAATGTGTCATCTCCTGCCAGTAAGTCACATGAGGAAAACTTATGATGACTTTCATTTTAGTTAATATTTTTTAATCAATATACTGAAAAGAGATCCATTATTTAAACATGTTACTCTAACCACACTTTTTATCTTTAGCCGTGTCCGACCCTCCAGAGAACCTGAGGTGGAGAGATAAGTCTGCCAGTGGCATCTTCCTTACCTGGGAGCCTCCCAAATATGATGGCGGCAGTGGTATCCGTGGCTACAATGTGGAACGTTGCCAAAGAGGAACTGATAAGTGGGAACCGTGTGGAGATATGGTCTCAGAGCTAAAGTGCCAGGTGACCGGTCTCATTGAGGGCCAGTGGTATGCGTACAGAGTCCGGGCCCTGAACAGACTGGGAGCCAGCCGACCCTGCAAGGCCACAGATGAGATCCAGGCTGTTGATCCTAAAGGTACTATAACTACTCCTGGCATTTTTTTGTTAGTCATCGCAAAAGAGTATTATTGCAATTCTTTATGTGCTTTGTCTCCACAGAACCTCCAGAGATCCAGCTTGATGCCAAACTGCTGGCTGGATTAACTGCTAAAGCTGGCAGCAAGATTGAGCTTCCAGCTGAGGTGACTGGTAAACCGGAGCCCCGCGTGAAGTGGACCAAGGCCGACCTTGTCCTCAAACCTGACGACAGAGTCAGCATTGACACCAAACCGGGACACTCCATTGTTACGATTGCCAAAACCAAGAGAGATGACAGTTCTACTTACATTATTGAGGCTACCAACAGCAGTGGACGTGCCACAGCAACAGTTGACGTTAACATTCTTGGTAAATATTTAGCATTTAAATTAGCCATTGATTCCTAATCCTAAAACTGCATTTAATATGTAATGTAATTTTTTTTCTATAGACAAACCTGGCCCTCCTGCTGCTTTCGACATTTCTGAGATCACAAATGAGTCCTGCTTCTTGGCCTGGAACCCTCCCAGAGATGATGGTGGTTCCCGTGTCACTAACTACATTGTGGAGCGTCGCGCTGCAGATAGCGAAATCTGGCACCGCCTTTCCTCAACCATCAAACAAACTACATACAAAGCTGTTGCACTTACCAAATTTAAGGAGTACATATTCAGGGTCTTTGCTGAGAACCAGTTTGGAGTCGGAGTACCAGCTGAGCACCCATCTATTATTGCTAGATATTCATTTGGTGAGAATAATAAACCAAATTAAACTTTTAAAAAGATCTATCGGCATGAATACTGATTCATTTATATATACTGTTTTTCTTCAGACACTCCTGGGGCTCCTTACAAACTGGAGCCATCAGACATTGCTAAAGACTCCCTGACCCTGACATGGTACGAGCCAGATGAGGATGGAGGTAGCCCCATCACTGGCTACTGGGTGGAGAGATATGAAGCAGACCATGACAAGTGGATAAGATGCAACAAACTGCCTATCAAGGACACTAACTACAGGTGAGTGTGAATCACTACAGTGGCCAAATAGTCAAGTTTAGATGAGCTTTAAAAGTAAAATTGTTTTTGTTTTATTTGGTCCATTGCAGAGTGAAAGGTCTGCCCACCAGAAAGAAGTACAAGTTCCGAGTCCTGGCTGAAAATCTGGCTGGAACAGGAAAACCAAGCAAGGAAACAGATCCAATCCTTGTCAAGGACCCAATTGGTAAGAAATAATCAGCTAAAATGAAACACTATTGTACTTTAATAATCATGTTTGTTTGGTGAATTAAGAAACTAACATTGTACCTGGTCTCTAGATCCTCCATGGGCTCCCGGTAAGCCCACAGTAAAGGATGTGGCCAAGACCTCATGCTTTCTGATGTGGACCAAGCCAGAGCATGATGGTGGTGCCAAGATTGAGGGCTACATCATTGAGATGCTGAAAAGCGGAACCGTGGACTGGATCCGCGTGGCAGAGAACATTAACCTGCTGGAGTACTTCCTCAAGGGGCTTATGGAGAAGCAGGAATATTCTTTCAGAGTAAGAGCAGTTAATATGGCCGGAGAGAGTGAACCGAGTGAACCAAGTGACCCTGTCCTCTGCAAGGAGAGACTGAGTAAGACTATTATGTTATTGATACAAACTAAATTTAAGAATACAATCAAAACAAAAGCAGGAAATGTTGTCAGCTTTTTAAATTTGCTGTTTGTTCCATTTTCTTCTCTACCCAGACCCTCCCTCTGCCCCTCGCTGGCTGGAGGTTATCAACATCAGCCGCAATAATGCTGAGCTGAAGTGGACCGCCCCAGAGCGTGATGGAGGCGCTAAGATCACCAACTACGTGGTGGAGAAGAGAGATGTGAGACGCAAGGGCTGGCAGGCTGTGGACACTACCGTGAAGGAGCTCAAATACACTGTGACTCCACTGAATGAGGGATCCCTGTACGTGTTCAGAGTGGCAGCTGAGAACTCTGTTGGAGTCGGACCTTTCTGTGAGCTTGAGGACTCCGTGCTTGCTAAAGACACTTTCAGTAAGTTACAAGCCAGCTATAAAACACTGCGTGGCATAGTCATGTGAGGATGAATATTAATCCAATTTGGGTTTCTGCAGGTACTCCCGGTCCACCATACGCACTCACTGTAAATGCTGTGACCAAGCGCTATGTGGATCTGATGTGGGAGGAGCCTAAAAATGATGGTGGCAGACCAGTCCTCAGGTAGGTCCCCCGTGACCCTAAAACAACAACTTTGTATTCAGAAAAGGCAATAACTATATCCTTTAGGGCTGGGTATTGCCACCAACTTCACGATACAATACATATCCTGATATGATACGTATTCTGATACGGTACATATTTCAATACGATAAAAAAAAAATCTAAAAATAACTTGGCTTATCATGCAATTTTTTTAACAACATGTATCAATACAGTAACCTCTGAATCAATGCACGCATCAACGAGGAGTACCTAACTTTATATTCCCATATGGATTTTTTCAGTACAGCCCTAATATCCATGCTGTAATATGTTTAAGTACATTTAGCATTGAATTTGGCCATTTACTTGTTCCTACAGGTACTCCATTGAGAAGAAGGAGAAGCTTGGAACCCGCTGGGTAAAGTGTGGAAAGACTTCTGGTCCAGACTGTAAGTACAGAGTGACAGACGTCATTGAGGGCACAGAGGTCCAGTTCCTGGTCCGTGCCGAGAATGAGGCCGGTGTTGGACATCCCAGTGAGCCTACCGAGATCCTGACTATTGAGGACCCCTCTGGTAAGACCTATACAGTTAAAATGTTTAAATATAAACAGAATGACTTTAACATGTTCATCAACAGGTGTCCCATCACCTCCCATCGAGCTGCATGTCACCGGAGCGAGTCGTGAGTTCATGTCCATCGCTTGGAAGCCCCCATTGCAGGATGGTGGCTGCCCCATCACTGGATACCACATTGAAATGTGTGAGGCTGGCACTGAAAAGTGGATGAGGGTCAACTCTCGTCCAGTGAAGGAGCTGAAGTATTGTGTGGCAGAGGGAGTGATCCCTGAAAAGGAGTACATTCTTAGAGTCAGAGCCATCAATGCTGCAGGAGTCAGCGAACCTTCTGACATCTCTGAGAATGTATTTGCAAAAGAGTCTGACTGTAAGAAACTGTTCTACTCACTTTAGTATCAAAAGTACACTCTGAATAGTGTTATTACAAACTCTTCTTATCTTTTTTTTGCAGGTAGCCCAACACTGGAGTTCCAGACTCTGGATTTGGTTGTTGTGGAGACAGAGAAGATGCACATCCCAGTTCCTTTCAAAGCTGTTCCTTCTCCCAAAATCACATGGCACAAAGATGGCAAAGAGCTGAAGGCTGATGAGCGCCTTAGCTTTAGGTAAAAAAACCAACACTAATTATGCATTGTTACGTTCAATCTCATTCAGTCCGTAAATGTGACTTCAGAGCAAATCTATTCTGATTAACATTGCTTGTATCCAACAGAAAAGAGTACGTCGCTTGCCATCTGGAAATTGACAGCAGTCTCCACACTGATGCTGGACAGTACAAAGTGACTCTGGAGAACAGGCTGGGAACTGCCAGTGCCACCATTAATGTTAAAGTCATTGGTACTTAAACCCTAAAATGCCTTCATTTATAATCAAAGCTTATTAAAGATTATTTAATGTTGCCTTTGTTTTCAAAGGTCTCCCTGGTGCTTGTAAGGAGATTGTGGCTTCTGAGATCACTAAGAACTCCTGCAAAGTGTCTTGGGATCCTCCAGATTATGATGGTGGCACCCCCGTTCTCCACTATGTTCTTCAGGTTTGTGACAAGTTCAGCAACTTTAATTGCAAAAATAGTTCAAATGTTAAGTGTGCCTTTTTGATTTGTGTACAGAGGCGTGAGGCTGGCAGAAGAACCTACGTCAACATGATGTCCGGTGAGAAGAAAGTCTGCTGGAATGTTAAGGATCTGATCCCCCATGGAGAGTACTACTTCAGAGTCCAGGCTGTCAACAAGATTGGAGGAGGAGAATTTATTGAGCTGAAGAACCCAGTCATTGCTGAGGACCAGAAACGTAAATACATTTACAGCCACTTACATATAAACATATAAAAACATAGGTTTTACTAATGTGTTACAAAATTGTAATAAATGTTGTCCTGTTGTTCCAGATGCCCCTGATCCTCCGGTGGATGTTGAGACCCACAATCCGACCTCCTCTACCATCACCCTGACCTGGAAGCCTCCCATGTACGATGGCGGCGCCAAGATCATGGGCTACATCCTGGAGAAGCAGATAAAGGGCGAGGACAAGTGGGAGAGATGCAACGACTTCCTGGTGCCTGTTGTGTCCTACACTGTCAGGGGGCTCACTGAGGGGAAGAACTACACCTTCAGAGTCAAAGCTGAGAATGCAGCCGGGGTCAGCGAGCCTTCACGCAACACACCCTTCGTCAAAGCCTTGGATACTGTTGGTGAGAAGCATAAATGTTTTCAACACCAGCAACACCATACATTAGCTACCTTTCTTGGTTTTAATACACAGTTTTTTTCCTCGTCACAGATCCTCCAAAGGTCTTTTTGAGTGGCAGCCTTCAGTCTGGTCTAAGTGTGAAGCGCGGATGCGAGATCTGCCTGGATGCCAATGTCTCTGGTGCTCCATATCCTCAGATCACCTGGTACTTCAACAACCAGGTGATCCGACCCGAACCACTCCGCAAGCGCCCAGAGAGACCACTGAAGAAGAAGAAGGAGGAGAAGAAAGAGGAGAAGAAAGAGGGAGAGGTAAAGGAAGGAGAGGAAAAGAAGGAAGCAGAAGTCAAGGAAGGACAAGCAAAAAAGGAGGAAGCAAAAGAGGTAGTAAAGGAAGAGGCCAAGGAGGGAGAGGAGAAGAAGGAGGAGAAGAAGGAGGAGAAGAAGGAGGAAAAAAAGGTGGAAGAGCCAGAAGAAGAGGCTTTGCCTGAGTATCCCACTATGAACGAGCGTTTGGATATCAACAACAGCAGAAAGGGGATGTCCTCTGTCATCATTAAAGACTGCATCAGAGCTGACCATGGTGTCTTAATGATCAAGGTGGAGAATGACCATGGCCAAGCCTCTGCAACCTGTGAAGTCAACGTCCTTGGTAAGATATACTTGAATTTCAAACAGAACTTTCATTGGAGTTGCAGTCTCCTAAAATGTTAACCTCAATTTCTACAGACACACCTGGACCTCCTTTTAACTTCAGATTCGAGGAGGTAAGGAAGAGCTCTGTAATCTGCAAGTGGGATCCTCCTTTGGATGATGGTGGCAGTGAGATTATCAACTACACACTAGAGAAGAAAGACAATTCCAAGATTGAGTTTGGCTGGAGCACTGTCACCTCCACACTCAGAGGCTGCCGATATCTGGTGCCAAAACTCATTGAGAAGAAAGAGTACATATTCAGAGTTGTGGCTGAGAACAAATTCGGCGCTGGGCCACCTTGTGTTTCCAAGCCCCTCATTGCCAAGAATCCTTTTGGTAATATTTATTTTCTATTTTATGAACCTAACATCTGAACCCAAAAAGGAGCAATTAATACTATTATTATTCTGTGTATTATAGAACCTCCTGAGACTCCTGAGAAACCACAGATTGATGACATTACTGCCACCAGCATGTTGGTCACATGGAATGAGCCCAATGACAATGGAAGCCCTATTCTGGGTTACTGGGTAGAGAAACGTGAGATCAACAGTTCTCACTGGACCCGTGTTAACAGGTAAAAAAAACATCCAGTTAAAGATAGATTTTTTTGTTATGTGACAAAGGTTAAATTATCTGCTTCTCGTATTTTAGGAACCTTGTTCCTCAGGCTGAACTGAACGTTGAAGGTCTCCTTGAGGGTCTGACGTATATCTATCGTGTTGCAGCTGAAAACCAGGCCGGTCCAGGAAAGTTCAGTCCTCCCTCTGAGCCCAAGACTGCACAGTCCCCCATCTGTAAGAAAATACTTAATTGTTTTAATAATTGTTTTAAATAAATAATTAAACAATTACACATCATGAAATGCTCTAACATGCAATTTGTACTTATGAACTTGCAGTGCCTCCTGGTCCTCCTACTCCTCGTGTGGTGGAGACTTCTGACCACTCCATTGATGTTGAGTGGGACCCACCTGCAGACAATGGCGGAGGAGAAATTCATGGATACCACGTGGATAAGGTCAGTTAATACACAATTTTAGACATTGGGTTATACAAATACAATGTACATAGTTTGATTTGAGCTTGTTTGACATAGCATTATCTATTTGTTACACAGGCCATTCTAGGCACAAAGGACTGGTCCAGAGCTACAGAACGCCCTTGGAAGAACCACAATTTCACAGTCTATGGTGTCCGTGAGGGAGCCAAATATGTGGTTCGTGTCATTGCTTGCAATGCTGGGGGGGAGGGAACTCCAGGATTCACAGAGTCTGTGATTGTCAGGAATCCCGCAGGTCAGAAACATGTCCTAATTTTTTGATTGATTGAATTTAAATCATGTCAAGCTTATTTTGTTTCTTTTGCCTGTGTCAACAGAGGTTCCAGTGATCGACTTAGGCCTGTCCCTGAAGGCAGGTGTGTTCATCAGAGCTGGCGAGAATCTCCTACTTCCAGCTATTGTCACAGGTAAACCCTACCCATCCATCAGCTGGACCAAGGATGATGGCAAACCAGACAAAGATCGTGTGGAGTTCCTCACTGAGGGCAATGCCAATATTGTGAGCATCAAGAACATTCAGAGGGGTGACTGCGGCAAATATCAGATTTCTGCCTGCAACCCCAGTGGCATCAAGTCAGCATGGACCAGAGTGGAGGTCCAGGGTAAGTTGATAGTTGATAATGTGTAATGTTCATTTTGTATGAAAAACTTAAAGTGACATTTTATCCCCCACAGATGTCCCTGGACCAGTCACAGATTTGAAACCTGTGGTGGTCACCCGTAAGATGATCTTCTTGAACTGGGATGATCCAGAAGATGATGGAGGAAGTGACCTGACCGGCTTCCTTGTGGAGCGCAGGGACGCCAAGATGCATACATGGAGGCAGCCTGTAGAAACTGCCTCCTCCAAATGCGAATGTGTTGGCATTATGGAAGGACAGGACTACTACTTCCGAGTGTTCGCCAAAAACAAGTTTGGCTTGGGCCCGGCTGTCGAGTTGGGACCAATCAAAGCCATTGACCCACAAGGTGAGGAGAAAGGAATCTGGCTGAAGCTTTGTTGCTTGTTTACTGGTCAATTGAGGCACATTTAAGATTATCATTACTGTCTTTACTTTAGGTCCACCCTCATACCCAGAGAAGTTCCATTACACAGAGAGGACTAAGGACTCTATCACTTTCACATGGAAGCCACCTCGTAACGATGGTGGCAGCCCTGTCATTGGATACTTTGTTGAGAAGAAGAGGCAGGATCAGCAAAACTTTGAGCCTTGTAACACAGAGATCATCCCTGACATGACCATGACAGTGACTGGCCTGGAGGAGGCTTGGATGTATGAGTTTAGGATCAAGTGTGCCAATGCAATTGGAGAGAGTGAGCCTTCCATCCCTATGACTGTAGTCATCCAGGATGACGAAGGTGAGGCTGTTTAGCTAGTTATACTATATCTAGATTACTAAATTTGTAATTTTGTGTAACCAACTTTATTGTTTTCCTGTTCCCAGTGGCTCCTGAGGTGCACATGCTGAAGGTTTTCAAGGCCGATTCCATCACTGTGAAAAAGGGTGATCCCATTGAGATCCCTGCTGATGTTCTGGGTCTTCCTATCCCCAAGATTGAGTGGACTAAGGATGATGTGGTGATTGACAAGCCCACTGAGGCGCTCCAGATAGAGACAGCAGTGACGGGCAGGCTGAACTGCAAGACCACTCTGTCCATCCCATCAGCTAATAGAAGAGACAGGGGCACCTTCACTGTGACTGCCTCCAACAACATGGGTTCAGCACACCACAACATTTATGTCATGGTGCTTGGTGAGTATATTTCTTCAATTACATTCAAAATGACAAAAATATATGTGCAGTATAAATGAGAGTAGCTTTAATTTAATGTGTATGTCTTTGTCAGACCGTCCTCTGCCACCCAGGAACATAACTGTTCCCAACATTAAGGCTGAGGCCTGCTTCCTCCACTGGGACGCTCCACTTGACAATGGTGGCAGTGAATTGACCAACTACATTGTTGAGAAGAAAGATGTTGTGAAAGACCAGCCAGAGGTTGAGGAGGGACAGGAACCACCACCTGAGCCACAGTGGGAGGTGGTCACCAACAGCATCGTTGAGAGGAAATTCTGGGTAAGTTATCATTTCAACTTCTCCTTGCTACAGGACAGATCAGAAGAGACTTACATTGATGGGTTAAAGAAAATAATAATGAAATACATTGTGTTCTCTTCAAAAGGCTTGGAACCTTCAGACCAACAAGACCTACATGTTCAGAGTCAAAGCCCAGAATTGTTACGGCATCTCTGACCCATGCTGCACAGAGGAAGTACAGATCATTGATCCATTTGGCCTCCCTGGCCCTCCAGAGAAACCAACCATTGCAGAATACTCCAAGACATCTATGACTCTGACATGGGAGCCCCCAAGAGAGACTGGTGGCTCCATGATTACTGGCTATTGGCTGGAGAAGAGTGAGAAGGGCTCTGGATATTGGGCTAAAGTGAACAAGATGCCTGTCACTAAGAGAGGCACAAAGGGTTGGGAGTACCAGGTGAGATATACTGTAACGCATTATATCAGCACATATAAAAGGTTTCTTACATGGCAATTGAGCAGCACTGTTTTACTGCTTATTCTAATTTGGTATTTTTCTGTCTCTGTTTAAGGTGACTCGTCTGTTTGAAGGCACAGAGTATGAGTTTAGAGTTGCAGCCAGCAACAGTGCGGGAACTGGTCCGTTTAGTGCACCATCTGATTCTGCCTTTGCTGTTGACCCACTCAGTGAGTATAAATCCCTTTTACATTTTATAAAATAAATGTATGCAAACAATTATTATATCGGCGAAACGATGATATTATGGAATCAGTTCGTTCCGCGTCCGCAGATCCTAGCTGTGAACGTGATAACTCAAAAACGAATTGCCTCTAACTTGCACATACTTTGCCTGATTAGGCTCTAACCTGAAATGCCTAATTCCCCCCTGGCCCTGAACACATCTGACTTATATGATGGCAGTTACCTCTATAGTGCCCCCTATAGACTGAAAGAAGAATGCAGCTTTAGGGAATTTTCTAAATTTGGAAAAAAACATTCTTCACAAACATCCAGACAAATCAAAAGTGATTAAGGTGCCCGTTGGTGACAGTTGTAGCAGACGTATGGGGCAGACGTATGGGGACGTTTTGCTAATATACACCTTGCTGTCGAGGACGACAGCACAGGCCTAGTTTTGACTAGATATTTGTTTCGTGAAGTTATTTTTCTAGGTCCTCTAAAGGACACCGAAAATGATTTACAAGATCATTTTGTGTGCCCAATTTTGATAAACGACTCAAATGAAGCTGAATATTCTGAATTCTCTCTGAATTTGTATTTTTTCAGTTCATCATTTACTGTATCCTGTGTCTTTTTGTTTTAGTGAGGTGAACGATAGTGCTGTGTTACTGAACCTGAGGAAGAGGTTTCAGAGGGACTGTATATATGTAAGTCTGATGTACATCCTATAATCCCAGACATCACAAATGCATGTTTCAGCATCAACACTAACATAGGGTAGGGTGACCAAAAACGGAGATCCTAGCTGTGAACGCGATAACTCAAAAAGGTAATATTAAAACCCATAGAAATCACACAATTGTCACACAGTTGTAGCAGACGTATGGGGGCCGTTTCGCAAATATACTCCTTGCTGTTGGGGACGACAGCACAGACCTAGTTTATTGTGAGTGTATGTTCTAAACTAGGCCTGATGTTTTGATGCACTACAGTGAGTGTACCCAACATAAAATATTATTATGACCCCGCCCTACAACAAACAGGAAGTCAGCCATTTTGAATTGAATTTGGGAGTTCAGGTATATTTGACAGCCTCTAACTTGCGCATACTTTGCCCGATTAGGCTCAAACCTGAAACACCTAATTACCCCCCAGCCCTGAACACATCTGACTAATATGATGGCAGTTACCTCTATAGCACCCCCTATAGACTGAAAGAAGAATGTAGTTTTAGAGAATTTACATTC
>JAVQKC010088455.1:0-11252 GCA_036025475.1 Philypnodon macrostomus
TATATTATATTATATTATATTATATTATGTACATCACATATTATTTGGTGTAATTCAGTGAATATTCTTACATCTTAAACACATATGTCAGAAACTTTCTCATGACTCTTGACATGAAAAGCTCATGCTTTATCTGCTGACCTCCCCTGTAGATTTCTAGTGGCACAAAAATGTACATTGGCTTTGGCTTCACTCAAATGTAATGTTTTGAAATATGTCTATTATGTAGAATAGCACCAGCATATCCAACACATATTTGCAAGGTAAACACTATCGAGAACTGCCCACAACTTTTGAAGAAGCGGTAAAATGCTTGGACAAATCCGATCAAACACAGACTCAGTGTTTACTGTTAGTATCAGACTCACATTCAGGAGAGGTTCTGAATAAAAAGCAGATACAGTGTATTAAACCATGAGAAGTGATTCACCCTTGGAGCTGAAATTGTTAGTCAACCAATATAATAGTACATCTGACTGGAAGCTCACAGTCATCACTGAGTCATGTCCTCATTATGTCATCATTACAGATAGTATGATTCAAAAGGAACTTATAACTTAGTACTTGTTTGGCATTATCACATTCTGTGTAGGTAGTTTATACGTGTGTGCCGATAACTGTGTGTCATGCTCATGCTGTTAATACTGTAGAATTCATTCATTTTTGCCTATTGACATAGCTTTCCAATTTACATAGTTTACCAGTACATTTCAAAATTTTATTTGCAAGGACGATTTGATCACAAGAGTAGATTTATTCTGATGATGATGATTTTCCACACTGTTTTTTGTGAAGATTATTATTTTTTTGTTTGTTGGTTGTTTAACTGACTGATTTGTTTGTTTGCTAGTCTGTTAATAATGACATGGAATAATCAGTAGTATTAAGCCAATGAAGGAATTATTCAATTTGGTGAATCTCAATTTTTTTTTATCATTGCAAGATAGGGCCGAACATGCTAACTCCTGACTCAAGAGGTCTGCGAGAGAACATATTATTAGTTTTATTGGATTTTGTTATCAATGTAAAAGGTTTTGTAGCTCAATGGCTAGTGCATTTCTCTCTTTAGTCCTGATGTGAGCACTTGATTTGTACAATTCTGAGATGTGGCATGGCTGAGCAGTTCTAGTTAGTATTTTAGTGTATTATATTGATTATTAGACAACTTAATTCTCTAAGATGACTTGTGTTTTGTTGTTACACGCAAACCTTTCAAAGTTTTTTCATGCATGTCATGTTGTTCTTGTTTAACTCTCTGTTCTCCAGGCCCCCCGTTCATCATATCCCCACCAGAGAACATCACAGTAAACATTTCGCAGGATGCCTTCTTCACGTGTCAAGCAGAGGCCTATCCCCGCAACCTGACCTACACCTGGTTCTGGGAGGAGGACAACGTCTTCTTCAAGAAGTAAAGTTATGATCGGGCTCATTATTGTCCACCATATCACCCTCATTCACATCTTCTTTTGTGTGTGACATTTCCCTAGTGTCTCGTGCCACTGTCTGTCAAATAGAGCCCCATAAAATGCATATTGTTAAAGCAGATTCATTTATTCTGAATGTTTATCCGCGATGGTGATTCAGCACTATGCTTGTGCTGCAGCAGTGACACAAAAATCAGTAATGCTTTCAGTTGTATTGTTGCCTGCCAATCAAATGTGGCTTGACCCGGATTGACCCATAGCCACAGGCATTATGTTCTTAAGTCAATCATAACCTGAACCGCAGCTTCATGGTGTTCTTTCCGCCAAATGGCAGATTTGTTGACAGCCGTAAGTGTTGAAGGGAGTGCAGCTTATATTTGGTTTATTTTTGGCTGATTCAAATCTTAACTGAAATATTGTACTATTGTAAATACTGCCATATGTGACTGTTTTCTGTTCTGAATGGATTGCACTGCATTTAAGGAACAGTTGGTGTGATGCCCATTTTAAGCAGTAAAGACTTGCCAAATCAAACTTTCTTTTGCAAAAAGCTGAAATGTGGCACAGTGCATAAGGCTAAGTCAACCATGAAGCTAAATCTCAGGGATTCCTTTTCACATACAGATGCTGGTTGCTTCTCAGGATTTACAAAAATGTGACGTGTTCTGCATATGTTTCCATGCTAAAGTTTTGATTTTATTGTATTAGATTTTATGTATTTTAATAACATTTGGATTGCCTTTTCTTTCTGTTTTCACAGTGACCTGAAGCGCAGAGTCAGTATTCTTATTGACGGTTCCCTCATCATTGCCCAAGTGAAGCCAGAGGATGCTGGGAAATACACCTGTGCACCTAGCAACAGCCTGGGCCGACCACCAACTGCCTCTGCCTACCTAACAGTGCAATGTATGTGAAAGACCCAAAAAGTGAATCACATTTTAAATAGAAAATTCAAGTAACCCCGAAATGCCCCAAAAGAGTCAATAATAACCCTAAAGGTAGGGTAAACCACCTTCAGGGATGCTAAATAAATTGAAATAAATATCTTCTTACAAATATAGAATACTGAAATACAAAAATATGTATCTTGAATTATATCTATGAAAATCCAGCCACATGGGGTCAGTTGCGAGCGTATTGAGATTGCTGCCTCAGATGTATAGTTTCCTAAATCAGTATCGGAGGTGGTGATGGAGGAAACTGAGCTGGTTCTGTTGCTCGGGTGGTGATGGAGCGGAGGAGGGCTGTGGTACAAATCCGAATAGAGTTGCAGGAGATCGTAAAGGAACAAATAATTACTCACTAACAATTCTGATGCCTCTGTAGGCCATCTTTTGCTTCTAGTCTTCGTAGGTGTGACTTTACCGGATTTATACTCAGACATGCGTTAATGTCTGCCTTTGAGTCTGGTTGTGTGAAGTTTCAAAAGTATTATGCTGGGCAGGGAAATGCACTTGGAGCATCCTCTGCACTGTGGAATTGATTTAGACACTTTACCAGTCTGTAGGCTAAGTCTTTTCAAACTCTCCGACAAACGTAATCTCAACAAAACCGTGCAGTTTCACACAAACCCCACACTTTTATTCAGACATTTGGGCTTTGCATTATGTCGCCCAAGAGGGTTTCTTTTTTTCAGCCATTAGTGTCTTGGTTTTAGTTAAAGAAGTAATGGATTTTGATTACATTTTCAAGAAAGCTCAGTACACTGCATATGCCAAGAAAAAAATATACTTTACTTGGTGATCAGTAAAGATTGTAAACAAAGAAATGTCATGTTCACAAATGTACATCTGAGGTATTTTTACAGATCGTTTCAATATGTGAAATGTTAGGTCTTTGACGCAATAGATCAAGCATTTACCCCTGAATTAGGAGATTGCCCATTTCAGTTCAGATCTGGGCACAAAATGTTAATCATTGCAAGATTGGTCTAATGCCCTAGCTGAGGTCTACTTCTGGATTTAGCATACATTTCTACTATCTCCCTCCTTATTCACTCCACTCACTCCCCCACCTCAATACATGACTCTGGGGGATATTTTATCACTTCAGCTAAAGCATCTGTCCTTAAGTGCGGGCCATCGTACAAACAGCAGCTCGGACAGTACTCCCTCGTCCGAACTGGTCACCGTCCTCCAGCAGTAGTCAAGGCAACAGACAGTTTTGCATACCCTTGCTCTCCAGCCCTTCTTCTTCTGCGATGGCTGCATATTAGATTGTGTGTCGAACAGCGGCAGGCAGGCAACAGCAGTCGTGAGAGGAGGAGGAGGAGCTGGGGGTGGGGGGCATTGGGGGGATTACATCATTGCTGAACGCGCGTGCACTCTTCCTCCGTCAGGCTGCAGAGGGCTCCCAACCTCTTTCAGCACATTTTATTGAGAATTTATCCCACCAAAATTAATTTCATTTGCCCCTCAAGCCTTCTTCTAGCATGTCACCTTTTCTAACCAAAGTCAGTGAATAACATCTCAAGCAGTAGGAAACCGGCGTGTGTCGTGAGCGATAGTTCTGTCTGGGGGCTATTTTTAGAAGCTTGGCAGATATTCTCGTCTGTATCTGCGCTTTTAGGAGCCGGGGCTCCTCTGGGCACATAGTGGTGGTGTGCTGCCGGTGGTTAGGGTGGTGTGTTGTAGTACAAAGTTGTGTTGGCACCGGTGCAGTCAATTGACACCCTTAATTTCCTTCCCTCCTAATTTCACCTCTTTCCATCTCTTTCCATCTCAACTCAATCATGAAGCCTTTGTCACTTGACTGTCATGTGCCCATATTGTCTTCTTGCAGTCACACTACAGCTATTCTCGCCTCGTCTCTCGGCCTTACGTCATCCCATCTCTCTATCTCTCTCTCACCTGTCCTCGTTCCCACGCTGTTTCGCTCGCCCGTCCTCTATCGCTCGTCCGATAGTGCTCGCTTTCGCACTTATTTCTTTCACACTGATTCCCCTCCTTATCGCCCTCTGCCTGCTCCCAAGCCGTCCTCCTTGACCTCATTTGGACTCCATGCCGTTTGGGCTTTTTTATATTTCTGATTTAGGAAAGTGTTCTCTTTTTCTCCTCTGTCCCACACCTGATGACCTATGCCTTAAAGATAATAAGTAGTGTCTATTTGACTTAATTAAAGATTGTAGATAAGAGGTATGATGTAATTCAATATAACTCTGTATATAAAGAAGTGGTGGAGTCATTGTTGCATGAACGGTGCAGATTTTAATGAGATTGAAGGTGGATTTTTGTGCCAAATGCAAGAAGAAGAACAATATGTATGTGCTACCTGGACCTGAACTGGGGATATTTACATTCAGGGGTAAATGCTCTCTTCATTGAACACTAAAACCCATTGCAATAGAACTTAAACTCAATTACATGTTTCTCTTGCTAACACACAAACAAACAAACACACAAACAAACCAAATCTGCCAAAAGTGGTTGATTTCTTTGTTAAATTTGTTTTATCTTTTGTCACCGAACAACAGGTAACTTGGCTGTGTTTTTTCCAGATCCTGCCCGAGTGGTAAACATGCCATCTGTCATTTACGTGGCAATCGGTCTGCCTGGCTTCATACGCTGTCCCGTTGATGCCAACCCCCCTGTGACTATGGTTAAGTGGAAGAAAGATGGCCTCCCTCTTAGGATAGACAAGGTCAACTGCTTCAAAGCCACACCTTTAGTTCCACTCACTTAGCCCTGCTTTCATTTGTCAGGTTTCTCTTGTAAAATCTGCTGAGTAAGAACAGGATGTGATGCTTACAATGGTTTTCTCACTGTGCACAGTACCCTGGCTGGAGCCAAATGGAAGATGGGAGCATCCGTGTGGCAGAGGTGACGGAGGACTCACTCGGCACCTACACCTGTATGCCTTACAATGCCCTGGGTACCATGGGATGGTCCCCTCCTGCTCCCCTGGTGCTAAAGGTACACAGTGAAACCACAGGGATGCACTTTAGTTTAATGCCACTGTTGTTTTTGTTTTTTTGTTCCCTTCAGGTCAGTAACCCGACTAGAAACTGCTTTAAGATATACTTTCAAAAAGGTTTCCCCTAGCAGCATTAAATGGTTGGTTAAAATGCAGACAACAGGTTCTCTATTGGGAAATCAGATGTCATTTTAATTAACTCTTTAACTGCTAAAACTGCTACGTGTGTGAGTTTACATGGTTACACTGTAAATAATACTCTTTATTCATTTTGTTTGTCTTTTTGAACAGGACCCTCCCAAATTCTCAGTGGTTCCTGGAGGGGAGTACAGGCAGGAGGCTGGGAGAGAGCTAGTCATCCCCTGTGAGGCAGAGGGAGACCCCTTTCCCAACATCACATGGAGGAAGGCAAGGCACTTCTACTTTATTTGACAGGGCATTGGTGACATTAGATGATTCTGCATTTGCAATCATAAAGAGCATAAATGTTTATTAGGCGGACTTAAGTAGCTTCTCAAATTTTAATTGCACAAACTTCTTTTTAATCACATCTTAATGTTGCCCATAAAATGTGTCTGTGCAATTCAGAAACAGCATTTTTTATTTAGAATACAATTAACTATTCTGTGTCATGAAATAGTTTTAATGATTTAAGTCTTGAATAGAGGTCATACATATTTCATATACTGAAACATGAAATTAAATTTGCACTGAATATTCTTTGTTGTCTTGCATGGCTGACTGCAGGTAGGGAAGCCCAGTAAAAGCAAGCACAATGTTCTGCCCCGCGGCAGCTTACAGTTCAAGTCCCTGACAAAGGAGGACCACGGGGAGTGGGAGTGTGTCGCCACCAACGTTGCCACGAGCATCACTGCCAGCACGCACGTCCAAGTCATAGGTAGAGAAGATTGAAACTAAATGTAAAAGTTTTTGTTTCTTCAGTATTTTATGCTTACTGTTTTTTTCGCCTTCCACCGGCTTGCGTACTTAATTTATTGATTTATTAGCCCATTGTTTGGCTTTTAAAACACTTCTGGCATTTACCCATGTCATACATTTTTTTCTGACTACTTTGTTTCTTGCATTCACAGGTTTAAGGTGACTGGATGTAAATGCTTAAGTGGTATTATGTCTATAGATGAGAGGATTGTAATCACCAGGAATATATCATTTGGCAAGAAGTTTCAGTTTCACTACAGATTTCTTACTTTGTTAGGGTTTTCTAATTTGAGCTGTCAAAGATGACACAGGTCTCTAAATCATACAACATTGCTGTTCCTAGATCGTGGATTTGCATTCTAATCTACTACACCTGAATCACCCAGCCTAATTTTATTTCAGAGCAGGATTTGCGTGACCAAAGTGCCTTTTTAAATCAGTGTTTTTGTCCTCCACAGGCACAAGCCCCCACGCCCCCACCAACATCCGTGTGGTAGCGTCCTCCACCTGGGCCAATGTGTCCTGGGAGGTGGCCTACGACGGAGGCTACCAGCAGACATTTTCAGTCTGGTATGGCCATGTGTGAGTCATCCCAGCATGCTTTGCTTCCTGCTTTTTCTTCTACTTCCTCTGTTACTTCTAAAAGTGTCTTTTCCAGGGTTGTGTTCAGAACAGTTGTAAAAGCATAGAGATGGAAATACATGGCGATCCAGTGCGAGTGCATATTCATCTCTTAAATCATGAGAACTTCAAAAACAACTCCACTGAACATGACCCGAGTTCTGTGCCACTGCTGCCGCTTTGCTGCTGTTCAAATGGAAGAAAGGCCTCGGCTAAAATGTAGGGTTTAGGGCAGATTAAATGAGTCTTTGCAAACTCATTACTGTGATAGCAAACATGTAAATTTGTCATGACAAATGTAAACATGAAGTGGGTGAATCATTACAATGGCCAAAGTATGCACTACTAAGTGATCACTACTTTGTTAGAATTAATTAGTGCCTTTATTTTATTATGTCCAAATTTGTAATTAAGGAAGTGATTTGTGCTATTACATTTCAGGGAAAGGAATAATAAAATGAGTGTAGTTATCAAGTAACTGTGACCATGTTCCACTAGCTTGAGCTTTGGTTAACATTGAACTCTTTTCCAGATATGTGTTACAGTCTCCACCAGTATTCAGTTTGCTTAATATAGTATAGTTTTTTTGGCTATACTGTATAAAGGGGCCACCTCTGATACTGTGACTGTTTGACTATATCACGGAAAGGTTCACATCCCAACCCCTGTCTAGTTGCTGTCAAATAACTAACAGTTCTTCGATTCTAATGTTATTTGCCATTTTTGATGATATGAGCTACATGGTAAACAACATGCCACAAATCTCCAAATACTAAGCATAGAATATATATATATATATAACAATATGCATATGACAATATATAACGCACATCTAATGTATACTGTATGTCGCGGCTCTTGCATGTGTACAGTTGAACGCTTTATTTGTTGACCCGAGGCTGTCAATATGGCTAATTGTATGGCATGGGCAACCAGCAAACTGCAAAGCTAGGCGCAGCATGGGCTAATTACATTAGTGGAAATCATGACGTCATTGAGAGTTATGTTTGAGATATGAATAAAAGATGTGCTCACGTCGCTTTAATGATTAAGTGTTGCTGTACTGCTAAAATGCATGAGGCTGATCAATTATTGAAGAAACAGGTTTAGTTATAACACATTGTTGAAGACATTAATAGATGCTTTTACTTAAGACTGAATTATTGAACTTCTGTTGGCATCCTCACCACAGATATGTTATAATAGTCCTTCTTCTGTACCTAACTTGTGAACAGGCTGAAGAGGGAGCGTTTAGGTCCACATGACTGGCTCTCCGTGGCCGTGCCGGGAGGCCATGACTGGATGGTGGTGCCCGGCCTGGAGCCAGAGACAACGTACCAGTTCAGTGTCTTGGCCCAAAACAAACTTGGCACAGGCCCCTTCAGCGAGGTTGTCACTGTGAACACACTAGGTGAGAACAGCCATGGCAAAGATGAACTAGTCTGAAAACAGTTTTGGAGGGGACACTAATTTAGTGTTATAGCTAAATCAATAGCACACCTGAATCACAATGGTGACTTTTGTTTTCCAAACTAGAAATCTCAAAAATATCGTATCTTGGTATTATTGTTGACCTGTTTACATTTAGTGTCTTTCATTACATCTTTACATCATTATCATTACAGATGTTAAGTAGAACAATTTTTAGGTGTTTACTGTTTAATATTGAAACTATTGCCTGCATATTGCATGTGAAGCTAACCTCATAGGCACTGAACCTAATCGACCAAAAAGCTATGAAGAGTTGTTCCTCACAGGTTATTTTAAGTTGTGTCATTCCTACAGCAGCAGGTGTATCTTGAGAAAGTGACACTGTAAATGAAGTCTGAAGTTTAACAGGTGATTAGTTCACACTTTAAACACCTCGCTGATACTGTGAGTTTTCACAGATCCAAAAATGTTATGTTCAGAAGTGATCTAGCTCCCATTTGAAATCTGCTAAACTAAGCAAAGCAAAATTACACCTGCCTATATGTGGCATTGTACCTACCTACGCCAAGGAGGTAATGTTTGTCGGTCTGGCCGTCAGTCCGTCCATCCACCCATCTGTAAACTCAAAAACTACTGAAAAGATTTGGATGAAAATTTTCAGGAAAGGTTAGGAATTTCACTTGAATTGATTCACACACATTCACTTGAATGGGACAGTTTCAGTAACTGATCTCTGACCCCATCTTGTGGACATTTAACCCTTGCAGTACTACGACAACTACTTCCAATTTTTCCTACCCTTTCATCTTCTATCCAGATGATATTGTTTTATTGAGCCATTACTGTTGTTTCTGTGGTTTTGATAACCTTACATTGTATTAACTTTATTTGAATGGTTTTGAATTGAGGTCATAGAAACACAGAAATAGAAATCACTGTTTTGTCTGTTTTAGAGATTTTAATTTGACTTATTATAATAAACCTGTCACACAATTAGGTAAAATCGGCAAAAACAACTCCCCAACTCAAAATCGTATGTATCCTGGTTAAGGTCTCACCACACTTCACCATAGCTACACCTTTTCTATCAAAAACGTGATCAAATTGCTGTTATGCAACAACAATACACCACATCCAATTGAAGTTTCGAGTTTACGCTCTGCTGTTGAACCCTTCAGTCCTAAAATCATCTCTGCACCACATGTGTGAATATTCTCTCTTTAGGTCTTTCTATTTGGACTGTTTCTCTGTGTAAGCAGACATAGCCAGAGCTAAATAACCCATTATCTCTACTATTGGCAGTCATCATTAATTCAATATTGACCATGGGAGGCTTAGATAATCCATGAAGGGCTTTGATTCTGCTCATAATATGCTCTGGTGATCAAACAGTTTAGATGAAATAAAAAATACAGCATTATGATAGTAGCACAGTATTGTTTAGTTTGCTACCATTGCTGTGTAACCTCAGGCTCAGTTATGGTACTGTCCTGTCTGTCCTCCCAGTATTTCCTATAAGTACCCCTGAACCATTGGTGCTGCTTACCCCACCACGGTGCCTCACAGCCAATCGCACGCAGCAGGGAGTCCTGCTCACCTGGATGCCACCTGCCAATCATACAGCACCTATCCAGCATTATGTCATGGAGTTTCATTTGGGAGAGAGGTGGGAGGTCCTGGATGACAGCATTCCTGCCGGAGAGACAGAGCTACTCGCCCGAGACCTCATCCAGGTACAGCACATTCTCAGTCATTCTAATCTGTGTTTGTCGTTTATGTGTTTATCTTAAACATAGGGTTTTTTTAAATAGATTTTGTTTCTCTCTTGTCACCACTAAAGTTATCCACATAGTTTATTCTCAGTACAACCCACTGTTTCTGGTTTGTGTATGTCTAGTAAATCCATCTTGAACTAACCAGATCCTGACTAATTCTTTCATCAGTTTATAATTTGATTAAGCCCTCTAACTGTATTCTCTCTCTTAGTTTACATGTACAGTAGAGAAAGAAAAGAAATGAAACCTCCAACATTAAACACTATTGTTTTCTGTTTGTACTGAGCAATGACCTCTGCCAATTATGTTATTGGTTTGCTTGATTGGTTTGCTTGATTGTTGTTCTGTTATCAAGATAACCTAAAAGTAATAATTGAACTTTTTTCAAGACAGGGCAGACCATTGCACTACACAATAGAGCCAAGACTAACTTCAGTCCTTATGTTAACTGGACTATGGAATTATTAATTTACCTTTACTTATTATAAGCTCACCTTTGAAGGTTTGTCTGCACTCTAGGCTGACACTGAGTAGAGTAGGTGTTGTTTATTGTGCTTGTTGTTATGGTGTTCATTGTAAATGCCAGTAATCTGACTTACTGCTGTATTAATACCCCGTGTCTTAAACACGCACTGGAGGATGACTCTTCAGTGACATTTTTGGACTATTTCATTTTTTCTGTTGTTTTAGATTATTTCTATAAACTAACCTACCACTGTCAACTCACTGCAGATGTTTTTATCACTACTTTGACTGCTCAGCAAACACCCACTCACTCTTCACTTCTATTTTCTGCAGCATACTGTATGAGGCTTGTGTACCTTGTAGCATGAAAAACTTTAGACAATGTCTAAGTATCAGTTACTAGAGTGAGGTATTTTCTCCATTTACTTTAGAGTAACTTAACTTACACGTTTAGCCCCTAGTTTACCAATAGGGTTGCACAATAAAACTACATATATCTGCATCTTTAATCTGACAAAGATTTACACTGTAAAAATGTCTTTTCTAGTAGAGAAATGTGTTGTGACAAATACAGTGAAGAAAACAAGTATTTGAACACCTTGCTATTTTGCTATTTCTCCCACTTAGAAGTCATGGAGGGCTCTGGAATTTTCATCGTAGGTGCATGTCCACTGTGAGAGAGATA
>JAVQKC010088457.1:0-13822 GCA_036025475.1 Philypnodon macrostomus
CATTCTTTATTTGACCTCTGTAATGTGCCTATGTACATTAAGTATACAATTGCCCGGATCAATGTGCCAAAATTCACAAGATTTAATTTATGTTCAGCAGGATTATTGGCTCAATAAAAGTGCATCAAAACATGAATTTGTGAATTATTTAATTGTCATTAATCGAAGATGTACCAAACTTAATCCAGTTCTGCGTCTTCATGATATGTACCTGTGTGCAACAGTTGAAAAAGATCCAGCATAGACATTTTGAGTTATTGCGTTCACAGTTTTGACCCCGTAATTAATTAATTACTTAATTAATATTCATCGAAGAAGTCCCCAAATCGATACAGTTCTGCGTCTTTATGGTATGCACCTGTGTGCAAATGTTGAAACTGATCCGGCAATTCTTTTTTTAATTATCGCGTTCAAAGCAAGGATCTGCGGATGCGAACACCGACGTGATTCTACAATATAGTTATTTCGCCGATATAATTACATTTACGTTTATGTTTATGTTTAGTTAAAACAACCAGATTTTTAACTGTGAAAACATTTTAAAAACATTTGATTATATAAATGTAAAAGATGAGCAGAGAAAACACTTGCTGTGCTGTTTTATTCAGTTTGTATTAGGGACACACTGGATTATGGACAGATGTCAAATAACAAATGGTGTCCATCGTCGGCCGAGCCCAAGAACAGCCTCACAATCCTCAGATTGTCAAGAACTGGAGCAGCCACTATGAAGAGTAAAAGGACACATACGTGATGTGAACAAGCACTGGACTTCTTCCCTTACTGGATCACAGCCCACAGTACAAAGATATTTTTTAAATAAAGATTAAGTAATGAATGTGTCACTCACAGCGTTAATGCCTCTGTCTTTGACGTCTAGACTGGTCTCTGACTCATACAAAGCTGGAAATAAGAAAGGAAATTACTACTTGGAGAGTTTCTTATTTTTGTCCATTGACTTAATATAATAATAGTGTCTGTTTGTTATCATTTCTGTGTCAGTTATCCTAATATCCTTATTTACACAGATTAGTACGTCTTTGAACAACTTACATTTGACAAACATAAAGCTTGTCACACAACTCTTGTTAGTATGTTGACTTTGTGCAGTACATTCTGAACTTTATTGTTTGTAAAGTGTTAGTGCACTGTGTGTTACCAAAGAGTTTGCGCAGTCTGGTAATGCTGGTCACAAAGCCATGAAATGGCATTTGCAACTCTCCGGATGCAAATCGCTCACAGAGCACCTGCACTACTCTGTTATCACACTGCAAACCTGGCAAAAAAAGACACAAAAATGATGCACAGCTGGGCTCCAAGCAGCCATGTTTGTTTATGTGTGAACACATACCAACAGCAGTCAGTGCATTTTTTAGTTCAAAAGGGCTCATGGTCCCAGAGGAGTCTTCATCAAAATTGAAAAAGGTTGACTGAAAAATAAAAACACCCTCAATAAGGTCAAGCACACACATGTAGGACGTATAGAGAGATATATACCTGTAGAGAGCGTAGAGTGGTCAGCACAGTTTCAGCTTGGTTACGACTGAGGCTGCCACGTCCTTTGGTCTGTACATGGAGCTAAGGACACTATGCATTGATGAGTTTTGAGGACGAGTATATCTAATATGTATAGTTTATTATATTTGTATTGTGTGGTGGTTAAGGATACATCTTCTGCAAAGATGAGCTGTCTGCAGGTTTCCAGAGGCAGGTGGTAATCTTTGTCAAGAACTGCAATGATAGAAAAAGGTGAAGGATATTGCAGAAAAATGGGTTGTGAGTGAATAAGATGAGGACATGAACTGAACTGAAAGAGCCTGTCAAGTCTTCTGACCCCTTTGGCTCTAGCACCAAACATGCACTTCACCATCTAGTGGACATTACTAGTATTACAGAGACAAAATGCAATAGGCTAAACTGGTACTCCAACCTGAGTTAAACAGCTTTCTGAGATCCTTGGTATTTAGCCTGTCATCCTGTTCATGCAGAGAAACACATTTTAATACAGCTGCTGTTTGTACAGTCACAGTATCTGTATCATTGTATTAATCTTACACCAGCAGCACTCTCATCAAAAGTCTTCTCAACATGAACATGATCCTCTGGAGAGACAGGAAGTGCCATAACCTGACAAAATAATAAAAGAACACTGGTCAATACTGATGCTTTATAATTGCTAATTTAACAACTTTGTAAACTCACTTGCAGAAAGTCAGAGGAGCAAGTAAAATCCTGAGTCCTGAAACACACCATTTATCAGCATTATATCACTTTTCCCAAAATATTATACACAGTTACAGATCCCAAAGATGCCAACTGAATAGATTTAGGTACTTCTACGACGATTAATAATAATTATATCATTAATAGTTAGATGGTGAAGGGACAACTGAGTTTTTTTGTGTCATCTTATGTTTTAGTGTAGTCTTACCCCAGTGTGTTTCCAGTTTTGGAGAAGATGCGGATAAAGAATTCTCCTGGTTGGTTTGGTCTGTAGGTTGAGGCCACAACAACGTAGTTTCCTGGGTCCAAGTGCACTTTTCTCCACACACCTCTGTCAGACATTGCAAAACAGAAAACACTTTTCCAATCTGCCAGTTTGCAAAAAGACCCAGTGTATTCTGCAATTCTCCAATATAAAAAATAAAAATAAAAAATAAAATCATTACATAATTGTTATTTTACTTTAGTCCCTCCCCTGGCCTCTACAGACTACCAACAACCTACTTTACATAATAGCACAAGATCAGATAGTCAATGTTAAGACTACACCTTTTAACAAAAGTTTGATCTTTTACCTTTGTGCTTTATATTTTCCAGATCTGGCAACAGGACGATTTTTGGAAAAGAAGGTGCTGTCCAAACACTGACCCTGAAGCTGTAAGCAGTTATAACTTGTTTATACATATAAAATAATAATTAATTGGTATTAATTGTTTACAAAACAGAACAAAATGGACGCACCTCAGGGGGGACCTAAAGATGTCGAGGACGGACAGATTCAAATGTTAATTATTTCAATAAAAAATCCAATAATAATGTTGAACGATATAAAACATTTCACCTTGTAGATGTGAAAAGCGATGTAAAGAAAATTGACTTTGTCCTTCAGCCTGCGGTCCTTCTGCAGCAGCTCCACTACCACTGTGCACTGTTTGGATTTCTGTTGCGGTTTATCTGTGCTCACAACTGCCACAGTTTTGTCATCCTCATCTTCCTCACCTTCTCCATCCTCCTCCTCATCATTGTCATCATCTTCTTCATCCAAGTCCTTGTTACTGAGAATCAACTCATACTGTGGGTTCATACAAAAAGACTCTACACACAAAGGTAATAATATTATTGTTAAGGATTTGTCTCAGAAAGATCTGCTAATGACAGGTACTTGCTTCTGTATTTGCGACTTCCTCCGGCCGAGCTGCCTGTCACCCATAATCCTTCATGTTCAGTTATGGTCCATGTGGTCTGGGCAACTGACTCTCCCTCGAGCATGTCGGGGTTCACACTGCACAGCTCCACTACGGTAAAAAAACGCCCAAAGTCTTCAGCACTTATCCTAAACGAGAGAAATATGTCATAAGGATATGTCAGTGACAATATAAGGTTTTGAAAAGAACTTGTTAAGTACCAAAACTCTCCATCCTCTGTCTTTTTGAGATCAATCTTCTGCTTTTCAGCAGCATCCACATCATCCCACTCTTTGCTACTGTAGACGTATGAATATAGGAAAGTCAATATCTGGGAACCCACTATAATGTAACTGTTGTATAAACACACATAAGGGCTTACTTGTCACTCCAGGGCCCTCTGTATTCAACAAAACCCCAAGGATTTCTCAGCTTGTACAGCAATGTCTCCTCAGAGGCTTTTGGCACCTGCATAAAGAAAAACACTTCTCATTAAATGAATCAATACTAAAAATATTGACCAAATTCAAATATTTACACTGGGATCAGTGAAGGTAAGTTGAAATACCTTGTCAGTGTCAGTGATAGCATAGGCATGTCCTTTGATCAGCCCTTCATTAGTCACCACTCCAACGTCCTTATAGCTGCTTGCCTAAAAATAAAAAAACATTTAGCTTCATCTACATCTAAGGGCTGTTTTCATGAATTACCTGAATGAAGCAACTCAGAAGACTGCCTCTGGAAAGGGCACTTGTGAGCAGTCTCCAAAACACTGGCGGTGTACGAGACAGGACAGGACGTGAGTATGCGATGCCACCTGTGAAATCCTCCATCCCTTCTGAAATGTTGCCACCTTTCAGACTCCCATAAGATCCAATGAGCCTGCACATGAGAAGGCAAAGAGTTATACATTTGTGACGTTACACAGGAACAGTAGGCAGACATTACAAGACGCAAACATATGCTGCACTCACTTGGCATAGGCCTTCTCCACCAGGGCGCTCCAGAACTCATTGCGGCTATGAGAGTAACTGAAGAGAAGACGGCCCTGGCGCACTGGCAGCTGGTCATCCACCACCACTTCCACCCAATCCCCATACTGCCAGAACTGCACAAGAGAGGCAAGGGACTAAGACATAGAGAAGACACACACTCTCTGGACAGTATGGTGCACATCATCATTGGTGCTGCCTTGTGACCTCAATGCAAAAGCCTTCTTGAGACGCAACCCATCTGAGGTGTTGGGTGGTCAAGTCTAGCCAGGTCCTTTATGTCGTCTGCTCTATGTCTAACCCTCAAGGCAAAGTCGGGGTATAAGGTATTGATCACCCGGATGTAGTGATCTTTTCATGTTGAGCATATTAAGCACGTCTGCATTTGTGATCTTGGCTGTCCAGGGTGACCAGTTGAGGGGAGAGGATCAAATTATATTGGATCTTTGGCTCTATATCTCATTCTGTAGTGGCATGACTGGTGTTTATCGGTATACGCATCATCCTTGAGCTTCTTGTGTGGAGCATAGGCCTTGTTGTCGTTCGCGACAGTGCCTTGATCTCGCCAAACTACATGTTTTACCAAATGTGTGCTTCAGCGTCGACCAGTTCTCAGCAATGTTTGTAATTGGCACATTGATGTTGTGTATTCATGCGTTGAGTTGTTTATAGTGCACTAGACCTAATTACTTAAATCAACAGAGTTTAAAATATTTAGACAAACAAGAATGTACAATGACATATTTGAAGACATGCACTACCCCCAGAGGTCATAATAATATTACAAATATAATTTTTTGGACTACAATTAATGAATGATTATATTCGAGTTTGTAGTTATTGTATCACTCTACATGAAATATAATAGGTGTGTGTAACCGTTGCTGTAAGAAGCCCTGCTCTGGCATAGTTCTGCTCCAGCTGTTGGAGCATGTGTTACATGTTAGGACAACTCTCAACAGGGTACAATCAGTTCTTGGAGTTCCTGTCATGTTTAGTTCTGTCTAATTCACAGTAACAAAAGACCCAACTCAAGGAAGAGGCTATAAAACAATTTACACTGATTTGTAACATGATGCGTCCAATAAGCTCATGTGTTATGTGTTTGTGCATGCAAGCATAACAGATCAACTCTTAGATAAAACAGTAGACATCTCTTCACAGATTACCTGGACCTGTTATTAACAAATTCTGCTTCTTTTAAAACTAAAGGACTATTCCTTTTGAAGTCCTGAAGTTATGTAAGACCACAACATACAATTTATTTTCAACAGCTGTTCTCTCCCCATTACTCATTCAGCTACATCTTCCCACCGGCTGCTAAAGAAATACATGTCATAAAGTGCTTATTATTTTGTATTGACTGATAACAAACGGGCATATGCGCTGTCTATTTTGCATTTACCTTAAAGTGAAAGATGCCAGTGTAAGGCTCTGACAGGCTCTGGTTTGGAGGCACCACTTTGACAAAGAGCTGGGGGTGCATTGTGAGACAAGACAGGGCAGCAAGCAGCCAGCAGTTACCTGAGAAAAACAACACGTTTTTTTTTTTTTTTTACAGATTTTTATGGCCTTTTATGGCTTTTTTGACAGGATAGTAGACTGGCAGGAAATCAGGGAGAAAATAGGGGAGTGGCAATCGGCAAACTGACGTGAGCTGGATTCTAACTCACGACGCCGGGGTCTAAATATGGGCTGTACGTTCTACCGACTGAGCTAAACCACTGCCCCAAAACAACACAGGTGTATAGTTGTAAACATAAAATGACATCATAAATAAACTGTCTGACATAAAAAAAATATACGAAAATACCATCTGACGCTTTATTAGACACATACTGTGTTCAGAGATGGTTGTCTGCGGGCCGTGGTTCTTCAACATGCCTCAGGACTAAACATATTGAGTGCTGCCATATGATTAGATATTGCCAAAGGTATAGGTGTACCTAATAAAGTGGCCGGTGCATATAATGTCTCTATCACAACTAAAACAGGGGAGGCTTTATAGAAATGAATAACAAAAGGGCATTTACAGTGAATGTACAACAGACTTCAGAGAACAAACCAAAGAATGTATTTGTGCATCTAGTTCAAATGGAAAACAGACTAAACCAGTTTTGGTCCTACCCCATGAGGCTTTTAACTCCAGACTCGGAGCAGAGTGAAGTACCCCCTAAACACTACAAAGGGACCACTCCCAATTACCCCTTGCTTTGCTTTTATGTCAGGTCCCTTAGGGTTTGTGGTGCTGGCAACTTCCTCTCATTCCTCAAACACAAGGATCTATTTTGCTACATCAGTGCCCGCTCTTAACTATTCCTGGATGTTGTACAGTGTACGATTAGGACAGTTTACAATGATGTAAAACATCAAACAAAGTTTTACAGCCGCACTTACCAAGCTGGCCTTGGCAGATGTCAGTGGTCCCAATAGTATCTTCAACAAACACTGCATTCTTAGTAATTTCCTTTTGGGAGGGGGTAAATAAGGGCAACAAAAACAAACAATAAGTCGTCAGGCAACAAACATTTTCTTAATGTACAGTCTTTATTGGTGATTATGGGTCACGTGCAACAGTGTGCACACAGGGAGCCTCTTTATTTCGTTTGTTTACACTTATCTGTCAGCTTTGTCTGACAAGCAAACGTTTGTACACTGTGCATTGTATTGTTGTGTTATGAGATATTTACTACTATCCAGGACCACACCGTGTATGTGACATGTTGCAAAGGACAATGATTTTTTAATATATATATATATATCTGGTCTTGCGTGCTTCTCAAAACTACAATAACATAAGCTCGCTGCACATCTGGCTCGCTGCACATCTGGCAGCTCAACACTCACTAGCTTACCTTTGGCCGCAGCCACTTGGTTGCTTTTTTGGGGTCGGGGTCCTCGGGCATCCCGATGGACTTCTGTTCTGCGGGAAATGTTGGGTCACTGAAGAGCTTTCCAGACTGTATGCACATCTCCATCAGAGTCTGGTAGTCCTGTTTCTTGAACCTGAGCGGGTTGTCTATGGAGCCCAGTAGAGCCTCGGTAGTCGCCATGCTGAGAAGAATGGATGTGTCTACAACAAGGTCAGCGGAGATGATGGAGCGAGTGTGAGCAGAAGGACTTTAAATAGTCCCACACACCCAGAGCTCTGGACAGGAATGCGCTGCCCCCGGGGATACGCGCCATGACACTGCCAAAATAATCTTTGATCTCGCGATTTACGGTCACATTCTAAAAGAGAAAAGCCCAAATGGTCGGTACTGCTGCACATCTACACACAACATTAAACTATTTTAGAAAAATAAACAGGGAAATAAACCAATGTCATGAGTTTGTTTTTGTTCTTGGAAAACGAGCCTTCCGTTCCAAGTAGCTTTCAAACGACTTCCTTCAAAGAAACTCCCATCCCACCTGTAGTAAAAAAAGACAAATGAATGCGCCTCAATTGTTAGTCTGTAGGGGGCGCTACTGCAGAGCTCAGGCTGGCTCAGGCCCACACATGTTTTTCTGAGAAGTTGAATGAAACGTGCATAAACTTGATTGAAACTCGTTCTCTTAAATAAGGTACTACTGTCCCGCTCTTCCCGTAGGGCTGTTGAGCAATGTACACCAACTGACCCGCTGGGATAATCTTGCTTTTATTTGAGATTTCTAAATGTTTTACTGGGCCAGTCCACATGGTTGTCCATATTGGTTGGGTAACATTGCCAATATACTAATGAATAATTTCTATAATTATTTTAGCCGATTTTCACTTTTTTGTGTCAGATTTCTTTCTCAATATGACGTTTGACTGCCCTGTATATACTAAAAACTACCACTAGATGGCAGTGTGCTGCAGTAAATTAAAGACTTTTAACTCATAAAAGACATCTTTGGTTGTGCATTTTACATGTTGAAAATATATTCAATATATTTAAAATGTCAAACAAAACAAACAAAAAAAAGCCTATATGGTGTAAAAACCCATAACATAAATACACTCAGAAACTCAACTGAACCAACAGACTCATGGCTACATTTTTATTAGGCCCTTGTTTTGACATTTGGTCAAAAATAATTGAGCACAGACCCCAGCAGAGTGATTTAGATTACATCAATAAAACATATAATTACGTCAATAAAACCGTATTTATAAAAAAGAAAGTAATAAACAAATATATGATATATGATACCATGGTCCTGCAGTACACATGTATGGTGATGTAAAGGCTACTGGAGGTCTGATAGGTGCCACGCTGTATTAAAATATATTGCTCTAGAGAAAAAGAAAAGAAAATGGTTTTGATGGTTTGGTTTTGTATGATGTGTCTTTATTCATTTGATGCCTTGGGTCCGATAGGGTCCGATAGGGTCCGATAGGGCTTATGTGTGGCCAACATAAAATACCCGATGAAGTCTTTAGTTACATAATAGCCCATACCTTTTTAGCACCATCTTAACTTGCACAGTGGCTTATACGGGTCTTGGTCAACCTGAAGAAGCATGGGTTTAATAATATTGAAACATTAAGACCTCACTGAGCAGACCCTAGGCATAAGTTATAACGCATTATTGGCTCACTTCGAATGGTAGTCTGTATTTGGTTGTTGTGTGTTTTATAATGATTCTCTTTGACTAAATTCTGAGCAGTTTTAAATTCAGCTCAAGTCTGTCAAACCGTCTGGCGTGGGCTAAGACGGATGTCCGGATAATAGACAGGGGTAGTGTGTATTTGGAGAGTATTCATGGGTCTCAACAAGCCCACTTGTGAACTCTGATTGGGGTCCATGTAATGTGAAGTGGACATCCAATTAAGCGTCCCCTCCTCCCCCCCTGTCCCAGGTCTTTCACGGCGCAGAGGTGAATATCCGTGTCCAATAAGCGCCTGTCGAGTCCTCTTCAGGCGTCCATCTATCCCTCCATCACACGCCTGATTACACCGCGAGACGAGCGAGTGACCGGCGCTAAACAAACACAAAGAATAGCGACACAGATCCACCTAATGGTCACCATTTAACTCCATTCACGGCCTCTCCACTTTGTCCGTATGGTTCTTTGAGGCCCGGATTATATGGAACCTCCGGGACAAAGGTCACGGGGCTGAACAGACACTCCCACTCCGCCATGACCTTCGTTGATCCCACGACCCCATCAGAAGAAGCAGCCTCTGGGGGTCCCTCTGGTTAACCGCCTCTTTCCCGGAACGGTTATTAATGTTTGTCTGCATCTGTAAGAAAATAATAAACCACTTGTAGTGGTGTGGTAGTTCAGACCAGGGCAGTAAACTAACTCCAGGCTACTTAGACTGAGACCCATATGCCTTCTCAGGTTTGCCTACACATATATATACCTGCATAGTTTTATAGTGTTCTATACAAATGTGCTGCACCTTAAAGGGAGACAAGCAGTTAAACATGGACTGGTTTCTATAGCCTGGACATGGATGTCACATCTTTATTTAGAGGCAGCATAAAAACAAAAACAAATAAACATGATTAACACTAATCATTGGTTACCTACATACGCTCATTAGGCTGTAGTCCTATTTTTAGTAACTATCCACACAAAGGTATGGTGTAAACCAACTGTTTAGGTATTTTTTATTTTATTTATAGTAGGCCTATAATTCATGATCATTATCACAACACATCCCACCATACAGTGGGCAGTGGCCTATGTTTTTGTGTGACTAACATACTGCCTAAAGCTTATTGTTGGCTAATATTATTGTTTGTATTGAGCAAACATATAAGAGCTAATGTTGAGATGTGTGTGTGTCTTGTCTACAGGTGTATGCAGTCCAGTGAAACAGATCATGTGAAATGGCGGACTAGTTTAGTCATTGCATGTGAGCAGTCCGGTTGAGGCGGTTCGAAGGTGCACACTCTTCACCTGCCCTGGGGCCTGCACAGGAACAAATACATGAAAGTCTTTCACATGCAGGCCTCAACTCCTGCTTAACCTCAATGCTCCCTGATGGAGGACTGGAGGGTAAGGAACAGACCTGAATAGTTTTTAGGGTCAAGAAAAGCCCAAGTGCATGACAAAATATTGAAGAAAACCCCCCAAAAAAACCCCATATACAATCTGTTATGTGGGGCTTCCTGTAACTGTTTTTAGACTTGATTTTATACCTGGTTTTAGAGTGATTTCTATTCTATTCCTGGGTTTTATATCTGGTTAGTCCCGAAGCATATTTAACCCTATACATAATTACATAGAGCACAAGGGGAACTGGGTCTCTTTCATTTTCATTTTCATTTGGTTTACTAGTTATCTGTGTTATTTAAGCACACTTAATCTAATACAGTATTTACATACACAATACTAATATTTTCTGAAGTGGCAATTTCTGGCTCTTTTCAATTAGTCCTGGTTTAGACTTGACTCAGAGACAAATAAGTCCTATTTCGACCTGGTTTAGACCTGGTATAGTGTAGTACATTTTTGCATTGGTTTGTATGTAATTCCTAGGATAATATTATGATTTTTTTTATGAATCCCCTAAAATGCTAGATAGAGAGAGATAATTGTTGAACTTCCTCCTGTTTTCTGTTGCTGAGCTGACAGACACACCTTGCACCGGCCGGCCTCATCACATAAGCCCCATGTGAATGAAGCCTGCTTGTCTTTCACTGCACTTATTATTATGCCTAGGTGTTAAATAGCACAAGGAGAGGCTGTGGATTGACGGATGGCTGCCACAGATCGTGTCTTCACTCTCACACTCTCACTGTTGGAGCCGATGCAACGGGGGATGGACAGGGAGGCCGGGCTGTAATTCCAGGGTTCAGGTTTCAGTTTGCGGTCATTGTGGAGAGAGGACAACCAGGGAAAGGTGGCTATTGTGGGAATCTTACAGGGATAAAGAGCAATGAGCAAGTCATGTGGTTTTGTCTCAGATGCATCTTTCAAGTCGTGGTAGAAGAGAAGGGTGGCATTCACAAGACAGAGGGTACATAACAATGAAATTTAACACTAACATGCCACAGTGATATCACAGCATATCATGAAAGTAGGGTATTTAATCCAAAAATAATATATAATAACATATAATATAATATAATATAATATATATAATCATAACTTTTTGTGGCTAGTATGTATTCTACACTGTACAAATTTAACACTTAACCTAAAAATAAAATCAAGGATGTGTGACGCCAACTCAAATTTTGAAGTTACACCAATTAATATTTTTGTGTACATTATATGACATTTGAGACAGTAATGTATTCTATATTTATTTTTACTCAATTGGCGGGGGACTATGTTGATATTGATGTTCATAAAAATACATTTATTTATTTTTATAATTTGTACTTAAATTACACCTTGAGTGTTAATGCAATGCCCGGTAAGCACGCATTTGTTACTTCATTTCACAAATTGCATTTACGGTTTCCTAATTGTTTTCTAGTAAGGTTGTTTGAAACTGTACAATGTATGTTATGTGTGACCTGGTATTTATCTTTGCTTAGACTTGATTTGATCCAGTTTTTTTTCCTGATTTATTTCTGACATAAATCTGGTTCAGATATGGTTTAGTTTTGTCTTAGTCCTGATCTAGACAAGTTTAGACCTGATTTAGTCCTGATTTTGACATATTTTAGCTCTGGCTTTGTATTGACTTTGACCTGGATTAGGCCTGATTTAGACCTGGTTTAATTCTGGTTCAGCTTGTGGTCAATGTGGAGCGACCAAGGTAAACATATCCATTGTGGGAATCTTAAATGGTTAAAGAGCAATAAGGGAATCCTGTGGTTATCTGTGTCTCAGGTCTTTACTGTAGTCATGTGAGAAGGAGGGGGCACCATGAGGCTTCACACAATATATCACAACAGATGTAATTAAAATTTATGGTTAATTGGCTTTTTACATGATAATGCACAATCTTCTCATACATAATTGAGCTGCAGGCCTTCCTCGTAGGAAAGTGAACCCAAGGCAAATCATCTTAAATGTAATCTTTTCTCATGGCCTGAAACCTAAACATCTCCAAGACCAGTGCATCGTAAACTGTGGTTTGGCTATAACATTACACAGTACACATTTTTCTATTGCTGTCTATTTATAAATTCATCAGATGTGTCCTTATCCTGCTCTGGTATAGGGAACTTGACCTGGTTTCGTGTACCACTGCTTAGTCCTGGTTCAGACCTGGTTTACTTCTATTGAGATATTGCAACATAAACAGACAATACATTAATTCTTACCAACTCAAAGCACTCTGCAGTATGTAAACTTTCCTCACAGACTTAACATAATGAGGGCTTCTTAGACACAGTTGGGCAACAATTAGGCCAATCCTTTTATGGAGGAGTGCTATCATTTACATGCATGTTGCACCATCTGCACTTCAACTCATTAAAGGTTGTAGCGGTTTTGTGAGAATAAGAAGAGATGGAGCAAAAGAAGGAGCATTTAGGTTGGAGTAGAAGCAGCTGCTGAACTACACCTTGTGTCATGTTTAGTACAGCCATTCATTCATTTGAATCTATTTGTCGAGCTAAGTAGATATATAATATACATTTTATCTATCTTTATTTAAGTCTTTTTTGTTTATTCCATTTAGGGATTGTGGTGACTGGAGCCTATTCCAGAATTTATAGGCCTTAGGTGAGGAACACAATAACCAGTTAGTCGCAGGGTTGATATGGAGATTTAGACAACAATTCACTCTCATATCCATTCACTATGGGCAACATTGATTCTCACCGTCTTTTATCGGTGGGAAGAAGCCAGAATACCCAGAGAATCCACAATAACATGGGGAAAACGTGCAGACTCCACATTAAGAGATTGTGTGTTGGCCAGCCCAAGGAGCACATTTTTTTTAACCTTTACTAGTGACAGTCAGAAACACCTTTCATTTATACAGGTTGCTGTGTTTGTATATGGAAAGTATTGTGAAAATAAGTCAACTGTTTATCATAGCACACATACCTCACAACTGACCTTAGCAACAAACATAATTTTAGTGTCACTGCCTAACATCATGACAAGGACTTGATGGGTTTTTCTGGGCACAGGTATCGGTCTATGCAGCAGAGAGGTGTGGACCACAGGTAGACAATGGCCAAGACAAAGGCCAGTGTGGAACAAGGAACAGATATCCACTTGCTGTAGGGGCAACCGTGTTCTGTTCTGGATCAACTTACCTGACATAATTGGGTCGAAGACCAAATGGCGTTGCATGGCTGACATAGAGACAGACAGGACATGTTACCGGTCATCTTCACTGTCCCCTGTCTCGCCATATGGTTCTATCCTCAATGGTCCTTGGGTTTAAGAATGAACGTATAAACAATGGGCATCATAGAAAACAAGGCCTGTGCTGTCGTCCCCGACAGCAAAGTGTATATCGGCGAAAACGACCCCATACGTCTGCCCCGTACGTCTGCCCCATACGTTGCCCCGTACGTCTGCCCCATACGTTGC
>JAVQKC010088473.1:0-14650 GCA_036025475.1 Philypnodon macrostomus
ACTGAAGAAGTCTGCTGGATTGGCAGATGAAAGCTTTTCAACAATCAAAACCTTGTCCAGATGCCCTTTTTCAACTTTCAGAATGACCTCTACCTGGATGAATGACAACCTTCACCAATAGCAAGTGCTAATTCAACGTACTGCCCCTATGTTAGATTGAGAGCTCAAACATTTGGTTGTTTTCTGATCGAGACAGTCAATTTGAGAGTGGTTAATGAAGATAATGGTTTACCAGGTAATCCATAAATCACAACTAATCTTATAAAACAAAAGACTAGCTTTTCTCAATCAAGTCACTCATGCAAGGGTGTGGGGTCGTGGTATACAGCTAGTTTCCACAATAATTAAGCTCTAATATAATTGACCCAAAAAGCAACTTCCTTTTATAAATTTGAAGCTTGATGATGATAACATAATCATATGAACTTGAATGTGCTTAATTTCTTTCGGGGTCCATTTTGAAAGCCTGCACTAGGGCCCCTCATTACCTCCTTACGCCACTGTACTCATATACATGTTTGTTTGGTCATACCTGCTCCAATATGTTGTTGATTCGGTCCACCTCACAGTCGATGAGGAAGCGTTTCTCCTGTCTCCGGTCCATCTCTTCAATGATGCGCCTGTACTCAGTGGGGTCCACAATGTTCCCCACTGAGCGAGCTGTCACCTGCCAGTTATTGGCCACAGCAGACTCCATAATGGACTGGAGGATAGCAAAACCTACAAAGGAAAGAAGAGATAAGACAACTGCTTCAAAGAGTAAACAGCTTCTAAAGAGGAGCTGTAAGAGGTAAATCAATCACATTATTGAAGCCTATAATCCAGTATTCTGCAGATAGAGCTTTTTGTTGCAGTCAGTGTATGATAGGAACATAATTAATAGTCCAATAATGTTTACAAACAGTAAACAGTGTTGACACATGGCTTCAAATCACATTCAGAGAGGACATGAGGAAGTGTTTATAAGGTGCATGTGGTTTGTATTAAGACCATTTACTATAGTGAGAAAGAAAAAAGCATACATGGTCTAGAGGAATTCATTTTTTTAAAGATGTATATTTTGCCTTTAATCGATACGACCATGAAGCAGGGGGGAGACATTCGGCAAAATGTTACAACCCAGAATCGAACCCATGACGCTGGGGTGAGCTGTATAACCTCTACATATGTGTTGCAGCTCTACCTGGTAGCTCTAATCTCAGCATTATTCACCAACTGTCCCTCCTCTGTACACTCCAAAACCATCTCACTCTGGACACATCTGACTTTATCTTCCATTCATCATTACTGATCCTATCCATCCTTTTCATCAACAAAAAAACCTCACCATCTTAAGCTCTGCTACCTCCAGCCTAAGATGGAGGGACAGTGTCTTTTCCACTGTGCCACTGCGGCACATTTAAACTATATTCAACCTCCTCAACAAACACTTATAGGTCCCTAGCCTCCATGTGAGAGCCATGTGAAGTCCAGCCTTGTACAAAACACTTAATAGTTCTTGATGTCAATACTTTATGGCTTTTCATCTGAATTAAAAATGAGCCTAATGCTGCACGGCTATAAGATTTCATGAGTTTGCCCTTTGCATGTTTTATGCATCAATGTTGTCAACTAGATTAATGTCTCTGCTTTAAATGTAATATCAAAGAAGCTTGTGTAGCAGGAGGTAACAGAACCGAATGAACCGATAGGTTTCAAGTAACAAATCAAGATGGGAATATGTGGGCCCAGAAATCATGAATATATTCACAATTAGTTTTCAATGGAAAAAAATGTTGAATATTAACTATTTACACTCACTGTTGAGGTAGACTATAAAGTGCCACTCAATGTGGTCTTTTGCTGCTGTAGCTCAGAGATGGTCTTCTATTCTGATGCATACCTTCAAATAATGATTGGTTATCTGAGCTTGTTATATGATCTATACTAGTTCCTGTCTTCTGACATCATCAAGGCATTTTTATCCACAAAACTGCCACTCACTGGATATGGATATTGGTCAGTACCTTGCTTCTTCATTCTGATGCTTGATTTGAACTTGAGCAGATTTTTCTTGAAGATATGTGTATGACCAAATCCATTGAGTTGAGAGGCTTATTGAACTCATAAGCATGCAATTAGGTCTAACTAATAAAGTGGAAAACGAGTTAAATTACAGTAATTCTGTGATGCCCTAGAGCTCTCCAAACATAAACTACTCATTCACTCTTTCTTCTTCCTTTACAGACAGAAATATTCTAAAATGACACTTTTTCCTGTGACTGCAGCGCTTGACAAAATATCTAATCACCAAAGCAAGCACTGCATACACATTCAACAACAAAACAGTCAGGTGTAATCTGCAGCTCAGAGACTGGCACAGCGAGGTGAATGGGGACGGCCATAAAAGTGGTTGGCTGAGCACAATGAGAGTGTCGCCTGCACAGCTCCGCACAGTGGCATGGGATGAATGGGTTTGAATGGCTCTCTAAGGAAGACGCTGAGCTCAGAGTAAAGCAGGCTGCCAACACAACACACAATGGTAATAGTATGGTGAGTGAGGTCAGCACTTCAAAATAATAGTAACTTTGTGTATTATTATTATTATTATTATTATTATTATTATTATTATTATTATTATTATTATTATATTTAAAGTGTGGCTACACCAGTGGTTCTCAAAATGTAATGGGGTACTGCACAGTATGTGGGCTTTCCTAGTCCTGATTTAGTCCTGGCTGGTGTATGCCTGGTTTAAGCCTGGTTTCAACCTGGTTAAGACCTTGTTTAGTTCTGTTCACGATTTTAGTCCTGGTTTAGAACATGTGTAATCCCCCTTAGTTTAGACCTGGTGTAGTCTTGGTTAGTCCTGGTTTGGACCTGGTTTAGACCTGGTTTAGTCTTGGTTAGTCCTTGTTTGGGCCTGGTTTAGTTCTGTTAGTCCTGGATTGGACCTGGTTTAGTCCTGGTTAGTACTGGTTTGGACCTGGTTGGTTTGGACCTGGTTTATTCTTGGTAAGTCCTGGTTTGGACCTGGATTAGTCTTGGTTAGTCCTGGTTTGGACCTGGTTTAGTCTTGGTTAGTCCTGGTTTGGACCTGGTTTAGTCCTGGTTTGGACCTGGTTTAGTCTTGGTTAGTCCTGGTTTGGACCTGGTTTAATCTTGATTAGTCCTGGTTTGGACCTGGTTTAGTCCTGGTTAGTACTGGTTTGGACCTGGTTTAGTCTTGGTTAGTCCTGGTTTGGACCTGGTTTAGTCCTGGTTTGGACCTAGTTTAGTCTTGGTTAGTCCTGGTTTGGACCTGGTTTACTCCTGTTAGTCCTGGTTTGGACCTGGTTTAGTCCTGGTTTGGACCTGGTTTAGTCCTGGTTAGTCCTGGTTTGGACCTGGTTTAGTCTTGGTTAGTCCTGCTTTGTACCTGGTTTAATCCCTGTCCTTAGGTAGTTGCATTCTCACTAATCCCTGATTTTTCTTCTTTGGTTTAGAACTGGTTTAGTCCAGTTTTAGGCTACTTTTAGTCTAAAATGGTACTTGGGTTTTAAATATTTTCTACGGTAGTGTGAAATGGAAACACTAACACTATTCTTTATTATCTTCTTCATTTTCCTGTTTATAGTGCAACATATGGCTCACGCTAAATCCAACTTCCTTATTTTTATCCATCAAGGAAGCAAGCTCGACCATATTGTCCCCTCTGATTCACTACAATCTGCAGTGTATTTAAATAGCATCTACTATTTCTTCCACAGTTCTCAAATGGCCTCATGTGTAAAACCACATAAGCCAACAAATAATCCTATTTTAATCACTAGTCATACAATGTTTTGGCATAACTGCTTAAAATGCCTGTATTTTGAAGTATAAGCCAGCGTATATAGAGAGAGGGGGCTGTGGACTGTGTGATGTGAGATACTGCTCCCAGGAACCTTCACCTCCTGTTGTGCCCTTTAATGGCTTCATGAGGCCAATTCATCACAACATCTGCTTAACTCAAGGAAAATACTCACAGAAAATAGGGCAGCTGCATAGATTTTAATCTAGAGGTAGAGGTAAAAGATATTGGTAAAAAAACAAATACAAAAAACAAATGGAGGAGGGATACTGTAAATATGTTATGTACCATATAAAAAAATCTTGCAGTATTCAATAGCAATGTTGTATAATAGGATGCTAATAGGATTTACTACAAAATTGCATGTAAATCAAAGGCTAAACCAGGACTATGAGACTAAACATTAATAGTATATGCTTATTTTTCTACAAAAGTTAGTTAGTATTCTCTCCATGGGTCACCACTAAATATTTTGGGCTAAATAGCAGTGACCCTTAGTGTTCACGGGCCCATAAAAGCCCATTGAATTGCTTTAATTTTGTATGACTAAATGTAGTTTTATGAGGGAGAAAGTGTGCAAATATGTTATCCAGTGCTGTTAATGTGATGTTGTGGGTTTAGGATCATTGCGTTTGGTTCATTGATTTTTAAGTGACTGTCACTGAAATGAGGTCACTTCCAATGGGTCACCAGTGGTCAATGTGTCTGATCGTAGACTGGAGATAACATAGACAATCATGGCTATGCACTTGAGTTGCACAATGGTTAGTGCTCTTGGTTTTTGAAAAAATATAATGGGTCTGAGGGGAATCTGCATGTCCTCCTTGTGGTATCTCTAACATCCTTCCAAAACCAATATGTGTGTTTTATGCGACTTGTTCAGTTTAAATGGCTTATAGTTATATTGTGTGTGTTTGTGTGTATGTACAAACTGTCAATCATGTGACTAACTTGCTATTATCCAAGGTGTACCCCGCCTTAGGCCCCTAGACGCTGGTGACAGGTTCCAGTCATCTGTGACTACTACCAGCAATAGGCAAAAAAATATTAATAATCTGTACTCTCAGCATCCAAACATATGGATGTGTTGGGTGGACAGTCTAAAATGTCTCTAGTCTAGTGAATGAAAGTGAGCATATGCCTGTGTGTCAGCCGTGCAACTAAATGGCTATTGTTATATCATAAGTTTCAGCCACCCGTATCACATAACATCAATATAAGGCAGAATTTTTAAAAAAATGATTATACTGTACTATTTTCTAACAAATATTGCAATGTTTTTTGACAGTAAATTCAGGCTTTCAAATATTGTGTCAAAAGACAGATTGCCACTAATATAATAACACCTTATCAGGCAGAGAGATTATTAGTGACACTAAAAACAGCTGCGTATGGTACATTGCCACTTCAGATGTGACAGAGTGTGAGCGTATCTACATGTATCTTGTGAGTACAGCTATTATCTAAAGAACAGTGAACGCGGAGGACAGCACAGCCTTATTATGAGCTGTAGTGGATCATAACTAATGGTACCAGGCTTGTCTTCTACTATTTCTCATTGAGCCCCGCTGAAAGGAAGCTGCGCTGGTTTTTTCTCCTGCTGCTGTGATAAAAACTGCTGATCCCATAAAATAATGCAGATTATTTCCACTGCTGCTCAAGGCCGGATAAGAAATATGTTTATGGTAATGTACTATAGCGGTCTCTTGTTTTTGCAGACTGTGTGCAATGAGTACAATACAATACAATAGGGACGTACAAAAACAGCAGACAGCATTTAGCATCATGGCTCGACTAGCATCACATTTACAAGTCTTTAAACAGACAAGAGTCGTATTTGTTCACAGTAAACACGGCTATGATGCTCGGCTCGGTGTTGAATCCATTTTACACAGAGCTAAGCGGTAAACAAATAACTATTAATTTTTAATAGCCGCTAAATCTCATTTACGATTTTACACATGTATACACAATACAACAGCGGCTAAAGAGGAGCGTCTCAAAACACTTACAGAATACAAGTCAAAGAAAAACATTGAGAAAATGGTGTGACCAGGGGACCCAGTGAAGTTTTTTATTGTACTGATTTAGTTCTGTGTGAGTCCCGGTTTAGAACTGGTTTAGTCTTGGTTTAGTCTTGGTTTAGGCCCTGTTTGTATCTTATTTAAAGCTGGTTTCTTCTTTGTTAGGACCATATTTGTGACCATATATGGATATAGTAATGTGTTTACATTTTTTCTTTTATTACCGATAATTTGTTTTTATAGTGGGGCCTCTTAGAGATATATAGAGAAATACACAGTCAATGGGCCTGATCGAGAAGAGTGTAAGTTAAGGCTCATTTCATACTATTTTGTTTAAATGGACCGTAGCAAAAGGCACTAAAAGCATAAGGACATGAAGGTCAAAGCTGTGTCTCAAAATAACAACAGTATTATAAACTTGAAAGAAAATGAAATTTGGTAATCTCCAACAAATCTACACTGTCCTCCAAATTGTCCATCTAACATGCATCCTTTTATATTGTTCCTTCTATATTGTTATTGTTCAAAAAGTGAACACAGAAAATAGCTAGAACAAGGACAGGAACTAAACCAGCTCAAAAGCTCTAAAACATTGTCTGAATGAGAAGTAATCCATGTCTGAATTAGGACTAAACCAGGTCAAATTCACTAGAAAGAGCCCAAGTACCACCACTGGTCCCCGTACCACAATTTGAGAACCACACTGTAAATTATAGCACTGTACATTTTTTATTATCCTCCAAATTCTCATCTCTTTAATTGCTAATAGTAAAATCTCCTGCATTGATAGCCAGATGAGTTGGTAATGGACACATGATCTGCACTTGCTCTACAGACAGACCTCTTAAGTATTCAGCTCACACACCCCTCTCATTCCCTGCTGCTGACCTTCAGAAGTGCAGTGAGGAGCAGACAGTGCGATCAGTTTTGGCCTTTAAAGACAAGTGCCTCTCGCCGGGCGCCACACATTAGCTCTTAAGGCAGGGGCCTAACATCAGGCAGTGCAGACAGTGCCATTGAACTGGGGCCTAAGATGTGAAGGGGCCCCATAAAGCAGGTGTAAACCAGGACTAGACAAGGACTAAAGCAGATCTAAGCAGGACTAGACAAGGACTAAAGCAGATCTAAAAAAGGACTATACAAGGACTAAAGCAGATCTAAACAGGACTAGACAAGGACTAAAGCAGATCTAAACCAGGACTAGGCAAGGACTAAAGCAGATCTTAACCAGGACTAAACAAGGACTAAAGCAGGTCTAAACCAGGACTAGACAAGGACCAAAGCAGATCTAAGCAGGACTAGACAAGGACTAAAGCAGATCTAAAAAAGACTATACAAGGACTAAAGCAGATCTAAACAGGACTAGACAAGGATTAAAGCAGATCTAAACAGGACTAGACAAGGACTAAAGCAGATCTAAACCAGGACTAAACAAGGACTAAAGCAGATCTAAACAGGACTAGACAAGGACTAAAGCAGATCTAAGCAGGACTAGACAAGAACTAAAGCCGATCTAAACCAGGACTAGACAAGGACTAAAGCCGATCTAAACCAGGACTAGACAAGGACTAAAGCAGGTCTAAACCAAATTATTTCTAAGATTGGACTAAACCAGGACTAAGGACTAAAACATCTCAAAAACAGGACCAAATTGTTACAAAAGCAACTCTAAACCAGGACTAAACTTTGTCTACACAGACCAGCTGAAACATGACTAAACAGGGTCTAAAACAGGACTAAAACAGGTCTACACCAGGACTCAAACAGGTGTGAAAGAGGACAAAACCAACTCTTAAACCTGGCTAAAAACCTGCACTATTTCAAAGATACCACCAAGTCCCATCTAATTGAAATCGAATGACTGACCACCACCACTGTCTGCCTTTATCAGGTGTAAAACATACAACAGTTGTATCTATAGTGTATCAGGAGATGAGCTAACGTCACTGAGTGTAAAAATTTGGAAGGTGTCAGATCTCCTCCCGCGTTAGTGTAAGCCAGGGATATTGGTGACATTTGAAAAGTGTTAGCAGCTATTTACAAAGAAGGATTTAGGGATTTACACATGATTTCTTTGAGAGTTTTATTTCAGGCTCTTCTCTGACACCGGCTGGATGTGTAGGATTTAGACGTTTGCATGATCTTTTCAGCTATTAAGATTATTAAGACCACAAATATGTCTGTGTGTGTGTGTGTGTGTGTGTGTGTGTGTGTATGAGTATGTGTATGAGTATGTATGTGTATGTGTATGTGTATGTGTATGTGTTTGAGTATGTGTATGTGTATGAGTATGTGTATGAGTATGTATGTGTATGTGTATGTGTATGAGTATGTGTATGTGTGTGTGTATGTGTATGTGTATGAGTATGTGTATGTATATGTGTATGTATGTATATGAGTATGTGTATGTGTATGTATATGTGTATGTGTATGTGTATGTGTATGTGTATGTGTATGTGTATGTGTATGTGTATGTGTATGTATATGTGTATGAGTATGTGTATGTGTATGTTTCTGTCTGTCTAAAGCTCAGAGTTGCTAATGTAGGCTTCAGTTCCTGTGTCCCTGGAAGTCTTGGGTCAAATAACATGTCTTGCTTTTCAACATTCTTTAACAAAATGGCAAGCGCTCAAAGAAATAGGAAGATATCAAGGTGATGCAGACCTGACTTTTTGACAGTTATACTTGTAAGTACCATGATAAAGACTAGTCTGTATTACAATAGAGCTATTTTCCAAAATTGTAGTGAGGGCCTCAGACAGAAAACTAAACCTCCGCCAAGGCAGCTCATTTCCATGGATCACTCCCAAAATGTTATCAACTGGACTTTGTGTCATTTCTGACCTTTCCTGAAAATTCCATCTAAATCGCTGCAGTACTTTTTGAGTAAAGTCGCTAAGAAATGCCATTCTTTAAATTCTTTAGATTCTGGATCTACAGACAAACACTACCGAAATTACTTCCTTGATGGAAGTAAAAAGCATCAAAGTTGCATTGTTCTCAATAAAACTTAGAAGTCAGGTCAGTCTTGCAGTAGTGGCGAGTGAGTTACTTGACTTTGTAAACAGATGGTGGGTTTTACAGCAGCCAGCAGCAGGCAGGACAAGCATCAAGGGCATTTTACGGAGTCAATTATTCAGCAGCGTTCTGAAAAGTAATACATATTCAAAAGAATCAGTGCGACTATTTATAGAATTTATACCATTTCATCTCTCACTTGGTGACGCTGGCCTTATATACTCCTCCTCCTCCTCAAGGAGAACTACACCAGGTCACACTGTGTTTGCAGGGCTTAAGATTTAAGAGCACTCACAAGTAACTACATTAACTACAACTTCAAGTCTATGGTAAATCAGGCCAGGAGATTTGTGTGAGACTGGACTTATGGTGGTAAATCTGTCCCTGTGTATTTTTTCCCATTTTATGAACTTAAACCTCTGCCAATAAGGTTATGTTTTTGCTAGTGGTTTGTTGGTCTATTAGCAAGAGTTATAGGTCTATAGGGTCAGCAAAAGACCAAAGAAGTAAATATAGCCTACTAACTTGTCAGTAAAAAAGGATGGGTTTCAATGTTTGTATTCTTAACAACTGGGACTGGAACTGGCCCTAGAAATAGCATTTACCCCTGAACTAGAAGATCCACTGTTGATGTGTCCGCTGGACCAATATCTTGTGTTAAGTACTTGTAGTTTCTGTTGTTTCTGCTTTTAACTTGAGTCTTTCTGATTTGCATTTAGACTTGCACATAGTGTGAGTGTCTTTAATATGGCATACTTTGTTAAGTAATTCTTAGATATAAACACAGTTCAGTGGAGTATATGGAAAATGTTCATATCCACAGTAACGGCTCCATAGTGAACCTAGACTTACTGCAGAAGACAGCTGCAGCATCTCTGCAGTCAATCCAGTATTGGACGGTTTGTTATTTCATCACCTCTGTTCTGTGTTGCTGGCTGCATCTCAGAAACACAAGACAATGGGCAGACAGGCCAGAATGTTGATCAAAAATCGAGAAAATACTATAAGAAAGACTGCTGGTCAGAGCTTGTACTTTTGTCCACAGTGAGCCAAGAAAAACACCTAAAGCTTTTCCACATAAAGCAGCAGAAAGAGTTGGCCTGAATGTGGGCTTCTTCTGAATATATATGAGCTTATAGCCCACACAGCGGAGCCTGATCTACACGGTATGGATTTGTCTAACACTCACTGTTTTGGTAAAGAGCTGCATTTTAGATGTAAAAATACACTCGCTCAAAGGTGGGCACTCAGCTTTTTTTTTTTAAATACATTTTGGCATTACTGAAATTGTATAATGTATATATTGCCTCAACCACAGTACAGCTTTTACTGATCAAATGTATAAACTGACTGTTAAGTATATATGATGCAAAAGTACTTCACATTATTGGTCTTTTTGAAATATAATCAAAATCCAAAAACTGTGCTTTATATATAGAATAGAATATATATTTATTCTATCTCTGTCTATCATAATGACATTATGAGGTGTATTGTACTGTAGTGTGGTGTGTTAGTTTGTTTGTTAAAAAGTAAAGGTCTTCAGAAAAAGCCAATAATGGACCAAGAAATAAATGATTAGTTTTTGGTGTGATCTGGATTATGTACCGTTGTCAGATAGGGCCAAAAATACTAACTAAAGGCAAAAACGTCTGTAAATGAATAACCATGAACACAACTTTGATTTTATCACAATTTTAGCTGAATTTGTACTTTTTGTCTGCTTTGACTACTGCTGATTGTCTTCAAGTGCAAATTCATATATACATCCAATCAAATGCTCCTCATAATACTTAATAGAATTGATTTTTTAATATGAACACTGGCATTGTTACAATAAAATGGCAGTGAAGAGCAGAGCACTGAAGCAGATTAGCAGATTGTCATAACTTCATATCATTGCCGCATTGTACACCACTTTTAAGTAACCATATTCTTCATTGTCTTTTTGGCTTTGTATAATGTATATACTGTGAAGCTCTAGTCAGACAACTACATGGTGTACATATAGACAGTGCTGTACTGAGTGTGCATGACCTGGCACCTGGTCCTGTCTTCTTTGGGTCACATGACACTGTCTCTGTCTGAGTCTGAGTCTGACTAAGTCTCAGCTCAGTCTCTGGAGAAGGTGACCTCTTTAGCAGCGTTTGTTCAGAGCTTTGTCTCAGTGTTGTGATGGAACGGGCAGAGCTGAGAGTTAGATCAAAAACCACTTGGACAAAAGCATTGTACCCACTTTAAAGACAATGGCTCACAGCTAAGTCCGTCTTAGAAGTCTCAGAGTGGGCGGCCAGCGAAATAAAACAGGATTAAACCAACAAAAACAGCAAGAGGAAACATTGGCTACACAACTGTAGACATTCTGAAATAATTCAACTGCAAATAAGTGCGCCAGCCTTTTTGCCCAACATTTAAATTGTGATATTGCAAAAGACAGTACAATAGTAATACAAAAATATTCAAGAAATTAGTAATGGAAAACCCAAAATACTACCCTATTTATATAGATTTTTACATTAAAATGAGCTCAACTTTCATAAGAACAAATTCCACCAACACAGAGATCACAAGCCAGTGTAAGCTTTGTGCCAGTCTTAAGCATGGGTAAACCGATGGAGTTACATTAGGAAGGGCATCACGTGTAAAACCTATGCCCAATCAATATTCACATCACTCCATGTTAGAAGGTAAATGATATGCTGAGGCCACCCCAGAAGCAAACAGCTGAAAGGACGCAAAATATACCCATACTATTGTAGCGTAACTGACCTCTTGACCTCTTGAACAGACTTGTAGCGATACCTCTTTTTAAGTAAACATGGAGAACTTCTTATCACATTCATTTCTAACCTCTGGAGGACCAAACAGGACATTCCAATGTGGCTTTGTAAACATGTGGCCAGCCACTCACTTGGTGAGATCAAAGACTCAAACCAAGACTGGAAGAAACTGATTAACAATGGATTAATTAGTTCTTGAGACTAAAACCCCAATGTGTACAGATGACAATACTTATACATACAGTTTACAAAGCAGACTGTGCGTTAATGGACTTAACTAATGGTCAGCGTGTTTGGACCTTCATGCATCTTGAATTACGTATGACTCTGCAACCCTGGAGTCACAGACCGATGCATTGACCCTGGTTTGACCCGCTGTCTCTCTTCACAGACTTCTGATGCCATGTGACAGTTTTATAATGTTTTCAACAAAAGAACTGTATATGACGTGTGTACATAATATGTTTGCGTGTACAGTTTTGAGTGTGAACTGTGTTTAACTATGTGTCTTCAGGTAACACTATGCCACAAATAAAGTAGAATTTTGAGTCATAAATTTGCTTTCATCTTTTTAATTTATGCACGCCCACTTTTCTCCCACTCAATGCTCATCTCCTAACAGTGCCAAGGGAGTGGTCAGTATTGCCAGAGCAGTTTGGAGAGTTCAGAGAAAGAGGTTTGGAGAAAGAGTTGAAGAGTTTTCTTCTCTCTCTTAAGCAACCCAAACCGCTGCTACGATATATATCACAATTTTTGACCAGATGCATATGTTTTTAATCCTGTGAACACATTTTTGGTTTTGGTTCACACAACATGAAGTTTTGACTTTTGCCTGTAATCTGTCATTAGTGAGATCACCTCAGCTAAGTTTTGCCGAGGTAAGGGACTAGACCACCAGCCGACCGTCAGCAGTCTGTTACAGGACCAGAACTACCCACAGACCTCCAGTTAGGACATTTTTGGACCTCCAGGACCATTGTGGCAAGATGCACTCGTAAGAGCCATCTCACACAGAAGTTGGCAAAACACAATTTAGTAAATTAAAGACTATTTAGCTCTTAATTCAACACATGCTCACCAGCATTTAGGAAAACCTTTTTCTGACTAAATACATGGCTGTCGTCAAAATGTAACTTTCAAAACAATCTTCACTGTTTTAACTGTTGGTAATTTAGTCAATACATAATCCCTTCTGTTATTTATTATTGGATTATTTACATATTTGTAATATTCAAATGCCATCTGTTATTTTTTTTCAATAAAATTCCATAATACACATTTCTCTGTTAATCAATATTTTCGTTCTAGAATAGTCACTGTGATGTTCAAAGAACTCATAACAATTAACAAAATATAAAGACACTGTTTTACTACAGTATATATATTTTGGTGCTCCATCTATAATGATCTTAAATATTAAACTAATGTAACATTGAGCATATACCCTGCACTATATAGACTGGCAATCGATATTCATCTGTTCCACAAGCACAAAACACTCCCATACATTACATTATATTTGACAGAAAAGAAAAACCTCCCATCTCCTATAAACAAATACATTATGTTTCCTCTTGGGCAAAGACAGAAGCACACATCACATCAATCTCCTTCATGATTCACAGAGACGCATGTGTAATGGCTTTGAGTTTTCCTGTAATAAAGACGCATTTACCACAAGTGGAGGCACAAAAATATCTTCTTACAAACCCAGTTACCTGCCTTTCTTTTTGTGCATAAAGGTTAGGCCAGATTAGATATGACAAGAGGATGATGCAGAAATAGAAGTAGGTGGGCAAAGGAGATTGGGCCAAGTAAAAACACGGGTGCATTGTGAGTGAGTCTGACAGCATAGGCCCTCGGTGTATTTGTGATTCAAGACTCTGCTGACTGCTGAGTTCCTTCACTGTTTTCATTTGCTACATTCATTTACACATTCATATTATTCTGTTTCTCTGCACAATATATTAGGGCACCATACATTCACTTTCAATATATAAGTATTATAGCATCAATAATTAAATACATTAACTGGCCTCATTATTAGGTAGACACATGGTGTGGTCTTCTGCTGCTGGGGCCAACCAATCTTGAGATGGCAAGCAACTTGATTAAATATCTTTTTAAGCTTTTTACCCCTTCATGAGCGAGCATGATACAGTACATTAACCCCTCAATCCCCGCCTAAGGTCCCTAGTTGACTGAATAGGCTCACCCTGATCCCTAAAATGCCCCTAGACTGGCGCCCGCCTCAGGCCATAGTTAATAAATAAATCAAATGTAAAAACAAGAATTATTATGAAATATGAATTACATGGACGATACATTCTCCGAGCTGTGTGTCTGTGCTGTGGTTTATGTATTTAACAAGAAATTAAAGCCAATTTGAGCTTGATTTCTTATGACAGCTAGTAAATATGTGCATTGATTGCCGCTAGTAATACTGAAGATAACAAAATTAGGATAAACGTTTGCTGCCTGATTTTCAAGTGTCTAAATTCTCAAAGACGCGATCACCACCAGTTGCTACACATCTTGAATAAAACATCCTCTTTCTCAACATCTAATGTCAGGACGGGCATCAAAGCAGCAGAAGGTCACTGTCCCCGGGCTCTGTACAGTTCACATAAACTGCAGCTTCAGCTTTTTATTTTGTCTTTGTAAAGACACACAAGGACATTTGCATCTGCTTCCACAAGATGTTGATCAAAGTCTTCCTCCAGTCTTAACATGAAAGAGGCTGCTAGCACTGTTCATGAGAAGGAGGTCTGGTTTCAACTTGACAGTCACGTATATGTTTTGCTTCATAGTTATGTTAATTAATATCATGAAAATGCGGCTAAGTGCATGGTAGATATGCTGAATGACATTTTCCATATTATGCACCAATACTTTTGAACTTCAGAAGCCCTTTATGATGACGATAACAACAAGGTCAGTTACGTCGCCCGGATTGGCGTCACCGGGGCCCCACCCTGGAGCCAGGCCTGGGGTTGGGGCACGCAGGCGAGCGCCTG